>PVKE010023979.1:0-24188 GCA_004027555.1 Craseonycteris thonglongyai | reverse complement strand
GGCTCAGCGGGTTGAGCGCTCGCTTTGAGGCCACGAGGACCGAGGATCGAATCCCGGCTCCGGCCCAGGCAGGACCCACGTGCTGAACTGGGGAGTTCCCACAGTTCGGTTCTCTAACTGTCTCTGTCTCTGTCTCTCTCTCTATCTGTCAAAAAGTAAAATAGAAATAAATATGCACTGAAGACAAAAAGATAATTTAAAAAAAAAAAAAAAGAAATATTTTGTATATAAAACACAGCAAAAAATTGTTGAACAAGAGTAAAATAGTTGTGTGAATAACACAGAATAAAATATGTAATTTTAAATACCATTTATAATTAGAAAATTTGCATAAAATTTAATTGTTACAACTCTATAATTTTCTCAAGCCTAAATACATTGCTATAATCCAAATTAAGAAGAATAATACATAATAAATAGTAATTGAAATAATAAAAAGAAAAGTAAGCTAAAAATCTTAGTATGTAAATAGGGCTAAGAAGTGGAGCTAGAGAAAAGATGGTAAAATAGAATTAACTGGTTGGAATTCATTTCTGACTTAGACAACAAATAAACTGATATAATTTGTCTGATGAAACATTTTTTGAATTCTGGAATCTAATAAGGTTCGCAAATTCCAGAGGAAAACTTAAATAATAATGTATGAGTGTTTTGTTTTGTTTTGTTTTTTTCACCTTCAGCTCTTAGCTCCATAGCAGCTATTTATTCCTTACCTCACAGGTTCATGTAGGCAGGAAGCTCTACACATTTCGGGGAACAGATTGCATATCTTTGCTTTCATTGCTGATTTTTAGGTTTGATTGCAGAGATGTAGACACAGAAATGATCAACTAGTATTGAAAATTTCACTGCCATTGTGGCAATCCTATCATCCTCTGGCTAAAGCAACTTCTAGGTTTGTAATTTTGTCTTTTTCTCCTTTTAGTAGGCAGCCATTTAAGAACTAGAACATTAAAAAGCAACTGCATATATTAAGCAATTTAGAAAGACACCATGCAAGACCTGTAAATGATGCAAACTCCTCAAAGACCTGAAAACACCTTAAATTGATACCTTCTGCTGATTCTCACAACAGAACCATCCTACAAAAACAAAAATTAGTAACAACAGAAAATGCCAGTGAACTTTGGGAAAGGACAACAATCAGATCTTCAGAATGACAACAGTACCAATAAAAACATTCAATTTTTCAAAAAATCATAAGACATACAAAAAGAAATTAAGAAACATACAGCCTGTTTGGGAGGAAAAAAACAAAACAAAACAATAAAAACTGTGACAAATAACAAATAATAAACTTAACTATACAAACACTTTGAATCAGTGCGTTTGAAGATGCTTATAAATGATAAATGATATGTACAAAGTCAAATGATGATGTATGAGTGAATTAGAAATATAAAGAGATAGAATGTATCAAAATAAACCAAACATAATTTCTGGAACTGAAAAGTAGAATAAACAAAAGTTAAAAACTCACTAGAGAGAGTCAAAAGCATATTTGGACAAGCAGTAACAAAAAGTAAATAAACTTAAAGATAGGACAACTGTTATTATTGTATTTGAGGAACAGAAAAGAAAAAGATCAATGAAAAGTGATTAGAACTTAAAGGACTTGTGAGTGCCATTAAAAAGACCAACAAATATATTATGGAAGTCCCAGAATGAGAAGTGAAAGAAAGGGGAAGCTTTTATTGGAAGAAGTAATGTCCCCAATTTATAATATTTGATAAAAGACATGAATATAAATATTAAAAATTTTGAATGAGCTTCAACCTGGATAAATATAAAGATGGACCTAAAGTCACATTATTAAGATGACCAACTTTTTTTCAATGAAAAGGAGGACATAAATAATTTAGTAAAACAAATATTGCAAGTAGAAAAATATGTTCTTTGCAATAATAACTAAACAGAAAGCATTATAATATAGTAAATAGATAACGCAGGTGTATTATGGTTAATTATTATTTAAATATAAATATTTTTGATTGAATACATATATTTTGTTAATGTGTCATTTTCTAACAAAATATTAGAAATATCTGTACAAGAACTATTTTTCATATTGAATTATACAGCAAGTGCTGCAGCTAGAGTATCAACATTCAGTCTTGATTTTCAGTTGTCCAAAAATTATTAGCAATTGAAAATACCCTTTCAACTGCTGCATAAGTGCCAAGGCAGCACAATGTAAATTGGACTAGAAGAAGTAAATTTTCATATGGTATATGTGCATTTTTGAAATGGTTGAATATTTCCACCCATCTTTTATCAACTTCAACATGTTCATTTTCCCACTCCACCAATTTTTCTGAATTTAAATAAATATTCAGCTTTTTAATTTCTTCACTTAAACAATTGTCATCTATTTTAATGTCTGGTAGTTCTGTGGATAAAAACTGAACACAACTCGAAAAGTAGGACATCTAGGAGGACAGTTTTCGAGGGAGGACAGAACTTCCAAAAGGAGGACTGTCCTCCCTAAAAGAGGATGGTTGGTCACCTTAACAGTATGATCAAACTGTTCAAAGACAAAGAACCCAGAAAGCAACAAAAGAAACTTAGCACATTTCAAGGGTCCTCATTAAGTCAATTGATAGATCTATTCAAAATGTTGGGGAACAGAAATTGTCAACTAATAATCTTATATCTGATTAACCTGTACTTTGGAAATGAGGAAGAACCTAAGATGTTTCCAGATAAAGAAAAAGCTAAGGGAATTTATTATTACTAAACTTAATCAACAAGAAATGTTTATTGGGATTGCAGGATGTCTCAGCAGGCTGAGTGTTCATTTTGCAGCCCCAGGGTCTGAGGATCAAATCCTAGACATGTCCCATGCAGATCCATATGCTGAGTGGAAGACCTTCAGCCAGTTCCTGCCCCGCCCAGGTCTGCTCTCACCTGTGTAATTAAGTTATGTAGAAAACGAATGATGTGCAACTATGGAGAGTGCTCTGGGCAGTTTTGCAGAAAACAAAAAAATGCTAAAATTTATACAAAATTTTATAAAATCATTGATGACTAGTTGGTTGATCCATTCATGTTTTATTTTAAACCAAGTCTCTGCAAGTATTTAAGTCCAGATAAATTGTTGTGCCATGTAAAAAAAATGTTTAAGGAACACACTTAACTCTATCTTGATCTAGGAGAGAGTTTTCATATAAAAATTTCTTAAAATATAGATTACTATTTAACTTTATTTTCAGCTAATGATGACTCTGGTAAAACTTTACAGCTTTTTGTTTGTTTGTTTTGTAGTCATATATATAAAATTAGAAAAATAATTTCTTGAATTCCCAAAACTATCATAAGAATAAAAAGGTTAAAATTAATAAATTATTTATAAACTCAACACAGTATAAAAAAGCAATGAGTTAACAGTGAAAATTATATAGGCTTTAATATACTTGGAATTTTGGAACCCTGTCAATTTTTATGAGCCTTATGCTGATTTTAAAGCATGTCATCTTCAATTACTCCATCATTAAAATGAAATAGTAACTATCTCAATAAAGTTGTTGAAAGTATAATGCTAATGTATGTTAAGCCATCAACAAATGTTAGTTATAATTTAAAGTAATCTCATTTTAGGACACTCAGATTATATGCCCTTTCCTTTAGTACGTAAAGGAGTCCTTGATTTATGGTAGTTGATCAATGTATATCACCCTAATTTATAAGAATCTGCACTTACTAACTAATACATTGTAAAAAACTACAGCCATTTCTCCTTTAATGTCCTACCTGTTTAATGATAGGTTGAACTTATGACAAGTTCTCTTGTGCAGAGAATCCCCTTTCTCCAACCCCCATGCTCCCACACTCCCAACTCAGCCTCTCCTGTTAGTCTCTGGGTCAGCCTCTGGGTCAATAACCTGGCAGGCCTCCAGCTGGTGCTCCTTAGAATGTCTCTGTGCTGTTCTCTTTCTTTCTCTTTCACTTGCCTCCCTTTTTCCCACTGTAGGTATTTTTTTGAAGTGAGTGGGTCCCTCAGCCGAGGCTGTGTGCTGCTTACCGTATTTTCCGGCGTATAAGACGACCGGGCGTATAAGACAACCCCCTTAGGGGGTCGTCTTATACACCCGGTCGTCTTATACGCCGGAAAATCGCATTCTCTGGTTGGGTTTTAGTTGTTTAATTTGTTCTTCTCAAGAGAGGTTTCCAGAGCTCCTCTCACCCTTCCATCTTGATGACACCTGTGTTATATTTTTCTAAAGGCAATTTGTAAATATCTTTTTAAAATGCCCATTCTCTACTTTGTCTATACATAGAAACATATAGGAATTTTTATACAATTATAAAACAATAAATCTATTAGAACATAATTAATAAAATAATGATTGAATATATTATGGGAGGATATTATCATTCAATAGACCACTTTATAGCAAATACTCATTTATTTGCATATTTAGTATATGTGAAGAAAACATTCAGAGTATATTTATAAGGAGATTTTTAATTGGTAACACATGCTCAATGTTAATACCCACTTGTAAAATAATATAATAATAATAATAATTTCTGTATGATGATTTTTAATGTGTTTAGCTCCATACCAAATATGATATTCAGACTCCTGATCTGGTACAAAAATCTATGGCATTAAACATGATTTTCAAATATATGTGTTCAATGAAATTACTAATTAATCATCCCAGACTTTTTATGTTCATTATTAAAAAACAAAACAAAAAAATCAGTTATACTACAACCTGTCAAGATGATCAGAAACGTTTTTCCTCTCCAAATTTTTCAAAAAGATCAAAATAAGATGGGAAAACAGAGTGTGTTTATAAAATTGTATGCAAATAAAAAAGAGATTCTATAATTTTATCCTAAGGCTTTCATTTTGTTAGTCCCATTCATATTATGACAGTGTTGTGGTAACTGATGAAAGGTATTGTTTTGTTATCTTCATTGGTAAAACAGCAAACACATTAAAATAAAAGTAAAATTGAACTAAAATTTAGTTGACAAGGTTATCTTTTTTGCACCTTTTTAAAAGTTAATATAAGCTACAAGATATATTTTATTTTGTCTTAAATATAAGTTTGGGAGATATATTAATACAGCTAAATTACATCCAATCAAGATATGTGACCTTTTTCCTACTTACAAAACGTAATGAAAGATTATTTGGTAACTTAGGCAGAAATAGACATCCTGAAGATTTAACAAACTCTTGACTTGTTCTGGCACTTCCTGCATTTTTGTGAGAAATTATGTAACTCACTCTTTCCACTGATGTGTTCAAAGCTCCTGGCATTGCCTATGCTATTCATTTATTCAATCTAGAATAATCTGCATTTAACAGATGCTGGAACATGTCAGAATATACAATTAAATATAATTGCTGTCATTGACAACCATCATTCACTGCTAAAATATTAAAGAAAAAATGTAAACATTAAGAGGCTCATTTTAAATAAAAATGTGTAAGTAAACTAACTGTACAAGATAATAAAATACTATCATTCAAATAGTGCATATCTCGTTCAGACTAATAGAAATATTAGCAGAGTTGTTTGTTTTGTTTGTTTGTTTTTCCTACTTGCTGGCACAGAAATTAATTTTTTACTTGGTCAGGATTTTGACGGGGGTGTTATCTGCAATTATTTGGCTTGTTTGCTATGATAAATTGGAGAAGGGACAGGAGAGTAGAGTGAGAAAAAGGAAAGAACTTGAAATTGACTCTGAAGAACAAATTACCTCTAAATAAGCACAGAGAGATAAGTAATATTTTTATTAAATATAATAAAAATAAAATAATAATTTTTTTAAATTTTTATGTTAAAAAATAATTTTTCATAAATGTCTTTTTTTTTGCACCAAGTATACATGTATTTAAAATGCATGTGATATTTATCAGTTTTCACAAGCAATACTTGCTGTGTGTGGGAATAACTCTGTGTGTGTGTGTGTGTGTGTGTGTGTGTGTGTGTGTGTGTGTACACCCATGCTATGAGATACAATGGAGAAAATATGTTGAAAGAAGCTGGTAGAAACAAATACATTTTCTTTGGTGAAATCATTTAAGCTGCAGAAAATTATAATTGTGTTTTTTATAACCCTTATATTAGAACTGCTAATCTAATTTTTCAATATGAAGATAAATGTTGCAAGGTACAAATTTCTAATGGTTGACAATTACACTAGGTTCCTGAGAACTGTATTCAGGAGAAATCATCACAGAATGTATATAAGCATCTGCCTACTTGTAGAGCAAGCCCTGCTCTCTCTCTCTCTCTCTCTCTCTCTCTCTCTCTCTCTCTCTCTTTCTCTCTCTGTCTCTTTTGCTCTCTGTCTCCCCACGCCCCACACACACACATATACACTTGGTTATACACACAAACATGCGTACACACACCCCACATTTCCTCCTTTTTTTGATGATAAAAGATATTTGAACTATGGCAGTTTGCAGTGGCCTCATCATTAATTAATAGAACTGAACATACAGGTGGCAGAAGGCTGAATATATTTTAGGATTTCCACATGCCATAGATCACTTTCCTTAAGACAAGCATATGTGGTTCCTATGTTTGTTTTCTGTAGGTGGATCACCAGAAAAAAGGATGGTTATTGCTTGGGACAGGATTCTGGTCTTTCTGACTTCTTTGCTATAATATAATTGAATAATAATCTACATTTTACCATTCTTCTGACACATAATTTTTCTTCAAAAGCTAGTTTTAGTCTTTCCTAACGAACACAAAGAGGCAAAGAAACATATTTGTGGATAATGCTTTTGTGGATCTTTGTTTCATGATACTGCATCCCAGAAGTTAAGATAAATAAGCGTGAAGTTTAAAAAAAATTTCTGGGGAAGCCGGGATGGCTCAGTGGGTTAAGCGCTCACTTTGCAGCGCCGGGGACCGAGGATCGAATCCCGGCCCCAGCCTGTGCGGAACCATATGCTGAACTGGGAGCTCTCCCAGTTCAGTTCTCTCTCTGTATCTCTCTCTCTCTCTCTCTCTCTCTCTCTCTCTCCTCTCTCTGTCAAAAATAAATAAATAAAATAAAAAAAATTGCTATATTCCTTATATGGTTATTAAATGCATAGGGAAGTACCTGGACAAACATTTATTTCCTAATTAATGTTAGTTCTTTTATAGGAAAAAATTTTTAGGTAATTCCTTAACCTACCTGTATTTCAGGCTACTTGAATATATCACCTGTTGAATTACCATCTTCTGTTAGAAGCTGTTTAGCTACTGATAAATCTGAATCTTATTTTATTGCTTATGCAATATTTTTCTTAGACTTTGTGCTCTACCCAAGCCCATTAAACTCAGAGGGTGAATCCTGGAAATTGGCTAACAGATCTGTTTTTCCACTTCTCTATTGTTTGCTAGGTTTTAATACTTCATACTGAAGGAGAAGATGAAAGAATTTTTAACCTATATACTTTTACACAGACGTACTAGCATATTCTATTACATACACACACACACACACACAATTATTTAATTAAACTGTACCGGTATTTATTACATCTTTATTGAGGGTGGGACCAATAACTAGAATTGCATGCAGTCATCTGTTTTATAGGCATCATGGTTCCTGTCAATGATACTCCTTACTGATTGACCAGGATCTCTAGTTTCCACCCTTGTGGAAGAGGCTACATTGCACTAGCCTTTACCACTTGCAATGTTTATTTGCCATGAGGTTGTACTTCATTTAAAAATACTCATGTTTTCTTTTAAATTACATTTAAGCTGTTTCTTAAGGATCAACAATATATTTTATATTTAAAATTATCTCAAAATATTATGCATATTATAGGAGCTGAATAAAATATTTGTTGAATAAATGAATAACAAATGGATATCAAAATATACAAGTATAGACAATTATTAATTATCCAAGACCAATTACTTCATAGTTAGGATTATATTGTCATTATTTACATGCTCTCATTCTAAAACTTCTTTTTATTATTTCAATTTACATATTTAAAACCTCCAATAAATAATTTTGATTATTTACTATCAATAAATTCAAACTCAAACAAACTGTTTGTTCTTTTGAATATTATTTCTCTCTTATCAATTTTATAGAATACAGTTTGAATGGCAAGGGATGTCTTTTCAAGTAAAACAGCAATTTAAATTTTTGACATTATGGACCATGAACTAGGATAAATGAAATAAGATAACATAGATAAACTGAGTTGGGCTCCTAAAATGGCAGCATCTGTGGAGAAACTCAAATCCTCTCTTGGAAGTGACTTCCATACAAAGAGGTTAGAGGAAAGAGGGCAAGCAGGAGAGAAATGAAAGGAGTGAAGAGATGAGGCCACAGAATGTGACTCAGGGCTGACAGAGGAATGAGGTTTGGGAACTCAGGCCAAAAATGAGCAAGATTCTGTGTAGGCTGGAAGCTGAGAGCCAACAAGAGCAGAGGCCCCATGAAACAGTAGACAACTAAAAATCTGAACTCAAGTGAGGATTGCTGAGGCCCCATTTGGAACACTGCACCCTAGGTGAAATAGGGACAGAGCAGAGGTTGCTGAACTGCCTGGGGCAGAGAAGAAATAGGGCTCCAGCTGTAGCTCAGTGTGCTTAAAGCCAGGAGACTGCGTGCTCTGCAGTGCTAATTTAAACAAACTGGCTCTGGGGAAAACTGCTTCTCTAGTCATTGGCTTTCAAAATCAAAGTGCAGCCCTAGAGGTGTGCGGGGGCAGAGGAAAAAGAAGAAAGTTTGAGCTGTACCTCCATTTTGGCCAGGCAGCTTCCCCTCACATGGCAGAATTTAGGTCTCCATCTTGGCAGTGCCCACACGTACAAACCTCTGCCAGTTGTGCTGGGCCCCTGAGGCACAGTTGTGTTGATTCAAGCAAATTGGCTCTGGATGAGATTTATTCTAAGAACCCCCCAGTCAGAAAAATTGACTGTGTCCACTGAGGAGGCACAGGAGATGCCTGGAGAGAAAGGAGAGACACTGAGCCACATGCATGCACATTGGCCAGCTGGCTTTCTTACTCATGGTTGGGTTTACTTCTTAGTCTTGACTGGCACCTATCTGCTTGGCCTTTCAACAGCTTTGTCGGCACCTTAAGGTGCAGTGGTACTGACTTAGACACAGATTGGCTCTGGTGAGACAGATCTAAAAGCCCACGGCCAGAAAATAAAAGAAACCCTGGAAGAGGCTAGGGCTCAGGATAAAGAAGAGAGGCTGAACTGCACATGCACACACATTGGCCAGCTGTTCCAGCTCCAATCTGACAGAGGAATTTGCTATTGTGTTTCTACCTGCACTTGCCCCCCACCTCCTGAATGCCATGGCTTCTATCAGCTAGGCCATCACCTTGAGCTGCAACCCTCAAACATGAAACAGCCAGAACCACACTGCCCTTCCCCTCCCAGGCTAAATTTTTGTATGTAGAAACTGACTGTTTCCCCTAACCCTTTCCAAAAACTTGTTCCCCTCAACTGAACCTCACCTAGTATGTGTTATACAGTGAGCTAAAAAAGGCAAGCTGCAATTACCCTCCCTGTAATGCAAACATGAGACATTTCCAACTAACCCTGCCCCTGCAGGAAGAGACAAGAGAGTCCAGTAAGACCACAAAACAGAGATACAGCAGCCAGCCATTCCCAGCACTGATATCATATGCATAGCACATCATCACCCACCTCACTTTTCCAAAGAAAATGTGAATTACGACCAAGATGACTGGTTCAAAAAAGTGAAGCCAATCTTCTAGGAATGCTCTGAGAGAGAAAACATACTTATGCCCAGGGCAAAACAAAACAAAACAAAAAGAAAACAAACAAAAACAAACAGAATCAAATGCAATGATTACCTCAGGGTTCAAAGCTGCTCCATAAGAAAATGAATAAAATCTCTATTAAAAGAAATTATACATTTAGAAGCATATAATCTAAGTGAAATAGAATTCAGGATTGCAGTTCTCCAGACTCCCAGAGAGCTCAAAAAGTGCTGGCAAAAGTACCCAGATGCAGTTAAGTGATTTAAATAAGAAAATCTGTGAACCTAATAAATATTTTAATAAAAAAAAAAAAAGAAATTTTTAAAAAGAACAAAAAAGTACTTGTGATAATGAAAAACACAATTAACAGTAGTAAAAAGAAAACTAACCAGTATATAAAAAAAAGGGCCAATTATATGAAGGAAAATATTAGCAATATAGAAAAAAGCAGAGAGGCAATAAAAAAAAAAGAGCTACCAGAAAATAAAAGATAAAATGGCTATAGGAAATCCTCATATATCAATCATCACCCTAAAGGTAAATAGTGGGAAAGCCGGGATGGCTCAGTGGGTTAAGCACTCACTTTGAAGCCCTGGGAACCATGTGGACCCATATGCTGAACTGGGGAATTCTCCCAGTTTGGTTCTCACCGGGGTGAAGACCCTAGCCCAGTTCCTGCCCTGTGCAGCCCCTTGCCCACATGTGGAATCAAACTATGTGGAAAAACCAATGATGTGCAACTATGGAGACTGTTCTGGGCCCCCACCCCTTCTCTCTGTCTCTGTCATAGTCTCTCTCTCTCTCTCTCTCTCTCTCTTGTCAAAAACAATAAAAAAGTAAATCTTTGGGGGAAAGCCGGGACGGCTCAGCGGGTTGAGCGCTCGCTTTGAGGCCACGAGGACCGAGGATCGAATCCCGGCTCCGGCCCAGGCAGGACCCACATGCTGAACTGGAGAGTTCCCACAGTTCGGTTCTCTAGCTGTCTCTGTCTCTGTCTCTCTTTCTATCTGTCAAAAGTAAAATAGAAATAAATACGCACTGAAGATAAAATAATTACTCTCTATAAATATAAAAAAAAAAGATATAAAACAAAAAAAAGTAAATCTTTGAAAAATGTAAATGAACTGAACTCACTGATAAAAAAGACACAGAGTTGCAAACTGGATTAAAGAACATAAACTAAACTTATGCTGTTTATAAGAGACACACATCAGCAACAAGAACAAACACAGACTCAAGGTGAAACAGTGGAAAAAAATACTCTGGGCAAATGGCACCCAGATAAAAGCAGTTATAGACATATTTATATCTGACAAAATAGACTTCAGGGTCAAAAAGATAATAAGAGACAAAAATGGACATTTCATAATGATAAAGGGGACAGTACAACAAGAAGATATTACACTTATTAATATATATGCCTCCAACCAAGAAGCACCAAAATTTACAAAGCAACTACTAACAGATCTAAAAGGAGAAACTGACAAAAACACAATTATAGTAGGGGACTTAAACACCCCATTGACAGCCATGGACAGATGGTCCAAACAGAAAATAAACAAAGAAATATCAGCTTTAAATGGAACATTACAGCAACTGGACATAATTGACATTTACAGGACACTTCATCCTAAAACACAGGACTATACACTCTTTTCCAGTACACATGGAATGTTTTCAAGGCTAGACCACATGCTGAGACACAAAGCTAGCCTCAGCAAATTTAAGAAGATCAAAATCATACCAAGTGTATTCTTCGATCACAAAGCTTTGAAATTGGAGATCAACTACAAAAAGAAACAGGAAAAAAAACACATATACATGGAGATTAAACTACATGTTATTAAAAAATGACTGGATCAAAGAAGAAATAAAAGAAGAGATGAAAAAAATACATAGAAACAAACAATAATGAAAACACAACATTCCAAATTACAGGGATGCAGTAAGAAGAGAGAAATTTATATCACTATGGGCCTTTCTCAACAAACAAGAAAAATTACAAGTAAGCAACCTAATATCACATCTTCAAGAACTAGAAATATAAGAACAAAATACACCCAAAGCCAGCAGAAAAAAGAAAATAATAAAAATTAAAGCCCAACAAAATGAAATAGAGAATAATAAAAATAAATAGAAACAATTAATACAAGAAAGAGCTGGTTCTTTGAAAAAATTAAAACAATTGACAAACCCATGGCTAGACTCAACAAGGGAAAAAGAGAAAACACACAAATAATTCAAATTAGAAATGAAAGAGGGAAAATTACAATGACACCACAGAAATACAAAAGGATCATACAAAAATACTATGAAGTACGATATGCCACCAAATTTTGCAACCTAGAAGAAATGCACAAGTTTTTAGAAACATATAGTCTACCTAGACTGAATCAAGAAAAACTGGATAATTCTAAGCAAATCAATGAACAATAAGGAAATTGGAACAATCATCCAAAACCTTCCCAAAAGTAAGAGTCCAGGACCAGATGGTCTCACTAATAAGTTCTACCAGTCATTTCAAGAGGAACTAACACATATCCTCCTCAAACTTTTCCAAAAAATTGAAGAAGAGGCAATACTTCACAACTCATTCTATGAGGCCAACATTAACCTAATACCAAAGCCAGCAAGGACATCACAAAAAAAGAAAACTATAGACCAATATCTCTGATGAATACCGGTGCAAAAATCCTAAACAAAATTCTAACAAATAGAATACAACAATGCATTAAAAAGATTATAGATTATGATCAAGTGGGATTCATCCCAGGAGCACAAGGATGGTTCAACCCATGCAAATCGATCAATGTAATACACCGCATAAACAAAATTAAACATAAAAACCATATGATTATATCAATTAATGCAGAAAAACATTTGACACAACATCCACTTTTGATCAAAACACTTAATAAAATGGGCATAGAAGGAAAATACCTCAATATAATAAAGGCCATATATGACAAACACTCAGCGAATGTCATATTAAATGAAAAAAAACTGAAACCTTTTCTTCTAAAATTAGGAACCAGACAGAGATGTCTTCTTTCATCACTGCTATTCAACATAGTGCTGTAAGTCCTAGACAGAGCCTTGAGGCAAAAAAAAGAAAAGAAAAAGGCATTCAAATTAAAAAGGAATAAGTTAAACTGCCACATTTTGCATACGATATGGTCCTTTATGTAGAAAACCCCAAAGAGTCCACCAGAAAACTTTTAGCAATAATAAATGAATACAGTAAAGTTGCAGGATACAAAACCAATGTACAAAAATCCACAGCTTTTTTATACACAAACAATGAAACTTCAGAAAAAGAAATGATAAAAATAACACTGTTTGTGATCAAAACAAAAATAAAATACTTAGGAATAAACTTAACGAAGAAACTAAAGCACTTATACACAGAAAACTATAAGACACTATTAAAAGAAATTGAAGAAGATACAAAGAAATGGAAGGATATTCCATGTTAATGGATTAGAAGAATCAACGTAGTTAAAAATGGACATATTACCTAAAGCAATATACAGATTTAATGCAATTCCCTTCAAAGTTCCACAGAAATCCTTTCAAGAAATAGGTCACAAAACATTTCAGATTCATATGGAACAAAAAAGACCAAAATTGCCAAAGCAATCCTCTGGAAAAAAAAATAAGGCTGGAGGCATCACACTCCCTGACTTCAGTCTATACTACAAAGCATCAATAATCAAAACAGCTCGGTATTGGCAGAAAAACAGACATACGGACAAATGGAACAGAATCGAAAACCCAGAAATAAAACCACAAATGTACGAACAGATAATTTTTCACAAAAGAGCAAAAAATTTTAAATGGGGAAAAGCCTCTTCAGTAAATGGGGCTGGAAAAATTGGAAAACCACATGCAAAAGAATGAATCTGGACTGTGAACTGTCACCATATACCAAAATTTACTCAAAGTGGATTAAGGACTTTCACATAAAATCTGAAACTATAAAGTATGTAGAAGAAGGCATCGGCACTAAATTTATAGACCTTGGGCTTGGGGAGCACTTTATAAACTTGACCCCAAAGGCAAGGGAAGTAAAAGCAAAAATAAATGAATGGGACTATATCAAACTGAAAAGCTTCTACACAGCAAAGGACACTGTCAACAAAGTAAAAGGGAAATCAACCGAATGGGAGAAAATATTTGCAAACAATGCCTCTGATGAGAGCTAATCTCTAAAACATATAAAGAACTCATACAACTCAACAGCAAAAACAAACAAACAAACAATCCAGTGAAAAAATGGGCAGAAGATCTAAACAGGCACTTCTATCATGAAGACATACAGACAGCCAACAAATACATAAAAAAATGCTCAACATCACTAGCAGTTAGGGAAATGCAAATTAAAACCACAACAAGATACCACCTCAAACCTGAGAGAGTGGCTATAATCAACAAGACATGGAATAACAAGTGCTGGAGAGGATATAGACAAAAAGTAACCCTCATACACTGCTGGTGGGAATGTAAATTGGTACAACCACTGTGGAAGGCAATGTGAAGATTCCTCAAGTAACTAGGAATGAAATTGCCATATGACCCAGCAATCCCTCTCCTGGGTATCTACCAAAAAAAACCCTGAAAACCTTAATCCACAAAGATACATGTACCCCAATGTTCATCACAGCACTGTTCACAGTGGCCAAGTTGTATAATCAACCAAAGTGTCCTCTGATAGATGACTGGATAAAGAAAATGTTGTACATTCATACAATGGAATACTACTCAGCAATAAGAAAAGATGAAATACAGCAATTTGTGACAATATGGAAGAACCTTGAAAACATCTTATTAAGCGAAATAAGTTAGAATGAAAGATTCAAGAAACATATGATCTCACTTATAGGTGGAATATAAAACTGAAAAGAAACAAAGACTCATAGACACAGTCAATAGTTTAGTGGTTACCTGTGGGTAGGGGGGAGGTGAGTGGGAGAGATAGATGGGGAGAGTGGGGAGGGGGAATCAAACACACAGTAATAGAAAGTGAGCTAATTCTGGGTGGTGAGCACATAATGCGATGTATAGACAATGTAATGTAGAGTTGTACACCTGGAAACAATGTAATTGATATTAATTAATTTCACCCCAATAAATTTAACAACAAAAAAGATAGAAACATGGAAATTTAAAAGAAGAAGGAAGAAAGTTATCTGATTGAAAAGAAATGAAAGATCTCTACAACTATCTGACTCCATTAGAAATAACATTAAAATAAAAGTTGTATCAGAAGGAATTGAACTGAAATCTACACAGAGCATATTAAAATAGATAGTAGATGAGAAATTTCCAAGCTTATAAAAAACTGGAACCTTAAATTCATGATAAAACAGGACCCTTAATTACCTAAACTCTAGCAGATTTACTCAAAGGCACGTTATGCTTAAGATGTCAAAATCCAAAGACAAGAACCTTCAAGGCAATTGGAGGGTTGGTGGAAAATATATATATATACCTTAAAAAATATATATATATATATATATATATATACACACACACACATACCTTTAAAGAAAAACCTATCACGCTATCATCAGACTTTTAAGCAGAAACTCTACAAGCCAGGAGAAAGTAAAAGCAGATTTTTAATTTTTTAGAAGAGAGAAACAACCAGCAAAAAAAAAAAAAAGAAAGAAAACTATCCAGGAAAGTTAACCTTTACATATTTTACATATAAAGGAGGAATAAAGACCTTTTCAGGCATACAGAAGCTGAGGGAATTCTCTAGCATAAGGCTGTCATTTCAAGAAATAATGAAGGAGGCTATTGTGCCTGAAACAAGAAATCAAAATAAATGGGGAAAAGTTGGGACAACAACAAAATAAAAAGGGAGGAAGAAATGATTACATAAAATCTTCATAAATCCATCATCACCTTTAATGCAAATGGAATGAACTTAACAATAAAAAGGCACAGGGTAGCAGATTGTATTAAAAAACAAAACCTTACCATTTTCTGTCTACTATGTCATACCTCAGGCACAAGGACAAAAACACACTCAAAATGAAAGGGTAGAAAACAATATTCCAAGTAAATAGCATTCAAGGAAAAGCAGAAGTTGTCATACTGATTACCAATTAAACAGACATCAGAATAAAAAGGAAATAACAGAAATATGGATATTTCATAATGATAAAAATGACAATACATCAAGAAAATATGACACTTTTTAATATATGTGCATCTAATCAGGAAGCACCAAAATTTACAAAGAAACTACTAACAAACGTAATAGGAGAAACTCAGAAAAACATAATTAGATTATGGGATATAAACACCACCTTCACAGTCATGTACAGATCATTCATACAGAAAATAAATAAGAAAAATAGCAACTTAAATGATATAGTAAAGCAATTGAATATAATTGACATTTTTCAAAACACTCCATCCTACAACATAGGACTACAAATATTTTTTCTAGAGCACATGGAACATTTTCAATGATAACTCCATATGCTGGGACACAAAACTACCCTCAGAAAATTCAAAAAGATATAAATCGTACCAAGTGTATATTCTCATAGAACAGAGCTTTTAAAAATTAGAGATCAACTGCAAATAAGAAGCAGAAAAAAATCACATGCATGCAGAGATTAAACAACATGCTATTCAAAATCATTGGAACAAAAAATAAATTAAATAATATATTAAAAATACATAGAAACTAATGATGATGAAAACAGTATGTACCAAAATTGTTGGGACACAGCAAAAGCAGTAACAAAAGAAAATTTTATTTCATTACAGAAACAAGAAAAATCACAAATAAACATCTAAAATTCTATCTTAAAAATCTAGAAAAAGTACAAAACAACATCAAAGTCAGCAGAAGTAAAAAAAATATTAAAAAGTAAAACAGAACTAAATAAAACCGAGAACAGAAAAACAATAAATAAAATTAATGCAAAAAGACCCAGTTCTTTGAAAGAACTAATAAAATAGACAAACCATTGGCTAAGCTTACCAAAGGACAATGATAAAAAATGCAGTAACCCCTTATTAGAAATGAGAGGAGAGAAATTATGGCTGATACTACAGAAAAACAAATGATCATAAGAAAATGTTATGAAAGCCTTTATGCCACCAAATTTAATAACCTAGAAGAAATGGAAAAATTTCTATAAACATATAGTCTACCTAAACTGAAACAAGAACGGGAAAACATAAATAGACCAATCAGCAGAAAAGAATTTGAAACAATTATCCAAGACCTACCCACAGGCAAAAGTCCCTAACCAGGTGTTCTTAAACAATGAAATTTATCAAGTGTTCAGAGAACTAAAACCTATGCTCCACAGATTTTTCCAAAAAATTGAAGATGAGGCAATATTTCCCAAACCATACAATGAGGCCAACATTATCCTACCAAAACCTAATAAGGATAGCACACACACACAAACTACAGACCAATATTATTGATGAACACTGATGCAAAAAAATCCTAAGCAAAATATTAGCAAATAGACTACAACAATGCATTAATACAATTATATACCACTGTCAAGTGGGATTCATTTTAGGGGCACACAGATAGTTCAACATATGCAAATCAACCAAGGTAATACACCACATTAACAACATTAAAAATAAAAACTAAGGGAAGCCGGGATGGCTCAGTGGGTTAGGCAGTCACTTTGCAGCGCCGGGGACCGAGGATCGAATCCCGGCCCCGGCCTGTGCAGAACCATATGCTGAACTGGGAGCGCCCCTAGTTCAGTTCTCTCTCTGTCTCTGTATCTCTCTCTCTCTCTCTCCCACTCTGTCAAAAATAAAAATATATATATTTAAAAAAAACAAAAACAAAAAAAACCAGATGATTATTTTAATTGATGAATAAAATGTATTTGACAAGATATATCAGCCATTTACGATCAAAACATTGAATAAAACGGGAATTGAAGGAAAGTACCTCAACATAATAAAGGCCATATATGACAAAACCTCAGCTAATATTATACTGAATGGGGAAAAGCTGAAGCTTATTCTCCTAAAATTAGGAACAAGACAAGAATGACCCCTGTCACCACTGCTATTCACTATGGTACTGAAAGTTCTAGCCAGAGCAATCAAGCAAGAGAAAGGAATAAAAGGTGGCCAAATTGGGAGAGAAGAAGTCAAACTCTCTTTTTCCAGACGACATGATCTTTAACATAGAAAACTCTAAAGACTCCATCAGAAAACTATTAGAATTAATATACAAATACAGTAAAGTTGCAGGGAACAAAATTAGTGTGCAAACATCGACTACATTTTTATATGCCAACAATTGTAGGGAGCCAGTGCGGAGCCTGAAAAGAAAGGTTTCGGGGGTGGGGCTCAATGGCAAAGCCTTGGTTCCTTGGGCCTAACAGGAGAAACCGGCCTGGGGCCTTGATGGCAGGGCCTCAGCCTCCCCCTCACCCATCCCCTGTAATAGCTTTAGGCAAAATATATATGTGCAGCTTCACATGAAGGCCAGACAGCTGGCAACAATTGACTAGTGACTCAGAATGTTGGGTAAACAAGAATGTATGGGAAGGGGTCTGCTTGTTCCTGATAATCGTCTGCTTATGCTATGTTTCTTAGTTAACAAGTAACCTGTCTTGTACTTTAAAATATCTTAGTTTTTTCCTGTTCCTTTAATGATGTAAACTTTTGCTATATAATGCAAGCAATAAAGCTATTCGGGGCTGCTCCTATCGAGGACAGTCGGCCGGCCATTTGGTCTGTCTTTAATTCCCACCACTCAAACTCGGGGACTTTGTTCAGCCAGCCTGGTTCCTGGTACAAACAATAAAACATCAGAAAAGAAAATGAGAAAATTAATACCTTTTGCAATTGCAACAAAAAAATAAAATACCAGGAATAAACTCAAAAAAGAATCTGAAGGACTTATGCATAGAAAACTGTAAGACACTATTAAAAGAAATTGAAGAAGACACAAAAAAATGGAAAGATTTTCCATGTTCATGGTTAGGAAGAATCAACATAATTAAAACAGCCATATTACCCAAAGAAATATACACATTTAATGCAATTCTCATCAAAATTTCACAGACATTGACTGAATAAATATATATTTTTAATCATCATATTCACATAGAACCACAAAAGACCCTGAATTTTCAAAGCAATTCTACAAAAACTGAATAAAGCTGGAGGTATCACACTTTCTGATTTCAATCTATACTACAAAGCCTCAATAATAAATACAGCTTGGAATTGGCAGAAAAACAGACACACAGAACAATGTAATAGAGTAGAAAACCCAAAAATAAGCTGACAAATAGATGAGCAGATAATTTTTGACAAAGGAGTAAATAATATGCAGTGGGAAAAAGAAAGCTTTTTTAGTAAACAGTATGTGAAAAATTAGAAAACCACATGTAACAGAATTAATATAAACTTCAATCTGTCATAATACACCAAAATTGACTCAAGATGGATTAAAGACCTTGACATAGGACCAAAAAACAATAAACTGTATATATAAGAATACAATGCTACTAAACTTATAGACTTTGGGTGCAGGGGTGACTCTATGAACCTGATCTCAAATGCAAGGGAAGTAAAAGCAAACATAAATAAATGGGATTACATCAAACTAAAAAACTTCCGCATAGCAAATAAAGCCATCAACAAAGCAAAGAGGAAACCAACCAATTGGGAGAAAATATTTGTGAACCATGCCTCTGATAATGGTCTAATACCTAAAGTATTTTAAAAACTCATACAACAATAAAATAAAAACTAACAGTTCAATTAAAAAATGGGCAGAAGATCTGAACAGGCACTTCACTCACAAATACATACAAATGGCCAATAGACATAATAAATGCTCAACATCATTAGCTGTTAGAAAAATGCAAATCAAAATCACAATGAAATACCACTTCACATCTGCAAGAATGGCTATTATCAACAAGACGAAAAGAAAAACAAAACAAAACAGAACACAACACAACAATAAAACAAGTGCCGGAGAGGTTGTATAGAAAAATAAACACTTGCACACTGCTGGTGGGGAAGCAAACTGGTACAATCGCTATGGAGAACAGAATGGAGATTCCTCAGAAAACTATGAATAAAGGTACCATACGACCCAGCAATCTCTTTTCTGGGTATCTACCCCCAAACCTTGAAAACCTTAGTCCATATGAACATATGTACCCCTGTGTTCATTTCAGCACTATTCACAGAGACCAGGTAATGCAAACAACCAAAGTACCCTTTGATAGATGACTGGATAAAGAGCTGTTGTACATATATATAATACAATGTTACTCAGTTATAAGAAAAGATGAAATTCTACCATTTGCAACAACATGGATGGAACTTGAAATCATCATGCTTAGTGAAATAAGCCAGACAGAAAAAGCTAAGAACCACATGACTTCACTCATATGTGGAATATAAAACTGAAAGCAACAGAGCAACGAAACCTCATGGACATTGTCAATAGTTTTGGTTATCTGATGGTAAGGTAGGAGGGGGAAGGAGGAGAGAGGGAACATATTATATGGTGATGGAAAAAAGCTGACTCTGGGTGGTGAATACATATTGTAAAACTATACAAAGTTCTATGGAATTGTAACCCTGGTACTTATGGACTTTTACTAACCAATGTCACCCTAATCAATTTAACAATAAAAAAAAAAAAATACAGATTCTGATTTAACAGGACTGGGGGTTGGGCCTGGGAGGTTTCATTTCTAACCAACTGCCAGGCACTGTTGATGCCACTTTTTCTGGGACCAGATTATGAGTAGCAAGGATCCAATGGTTTTTAAAATGTCACCCTTGAACAGCTTCAGAATCACCTGGGAACCTGTTTGAAATTCCAAATCTTAGGTCCACCTGAAATCCTTGGGTTAGGGCCTGGTGTTTTTACTAAACCTTCCAGGTGATTGTAATACACACTTATACCTGAGAATCACTGGTCTACATAAGATCTACTATCCTTTGTCAATCAGCCAAGGTACTTATACCAGCTATAAGTTGTTGTTGGCTGGCTTCTGCAAACCTCTTGATAGATTTTAAAATGGTAATAAACATTTTTAGCATTAAAAAAATAGATAGGAGAAGCCGGGATGGCTCAGTGGCTTAAGCGCTCACTTTGCAGTGCCGGGAACCGAGGATCGAATCCCGGCCCCGGCCCGTGCAGACCCATGTGCTGAACTGGGGAGTGCCCCAAGTTTAGTTCTCTCTCTGTCTCTGTCTCTGTCTCTGTCTCTCTCTGTCTCTCTCTGTCTCTCTCTCTCTCTCTCTGTCAAAAACAATAAAAAGAAAAAGAGTTTACAATAAAGAAAAAATAGATAGGCTGGTAGAAATATGAGAGAGAGCGTGAGAGTGCTATATTTTTATGTAGGATTTGCATTAATACTAAAGAAAGCTGACTATATCCAGGATAGATTAGGTCAATAAGGTAGGGCTGGAGGAGCAGAAGAAAGTTATATCCATTGAATAAGTTAAACTGCTACTTCTCAAAACAATACAATTTCAGAGTTCTCAGGATATATCACACATATTTCAGTAAATAAATAAAAAAGATGTTACAAAATAAAAATATATTGTCTTTTTTAAAGATTTATTTTATAGTTTTTGATAGAAACAGGGAGAGACAGACAGAGGGAGTAGGGCCCAGAGCAGTCTCCATAGTTGTAATGTCATCAGTTTTCAACATAGTTTCATTCCACACATGTGGGCAGGGGCCACACAGTGTGAGAAATGGGGCTGGGGCCTCCTGCATGGGAGACATGCCCCCTCAAGCCAGGGGCCAAACTGGTGGGCAAGAAATAAAATGGGGGCTTCCTGCATAGGAAGCATACCCTAGTTCAGCGTATGGTCCCGGAGGGCAAGAACTGAACTGCAGGCCTCCCGCATGAGAAGAACACCCTACTTCAGTATATGGATCCACAGGGGCTGGAGCCAGGATTCAATCTTTGGTCCCCAGGACTGCAAAGCAAGTGCTTAACCCTCTGCGCCATCCTAGCTTCCCCTATAATCATCTTTTTTTCTTATATACAAGAAGTCTCCTCGCATAGTATGTAACAAACTGTGTACTGTCTGCATTTTCAATGGTATTTTCTAAAACATTGCTCTTCTTGGAAAGTTTCAGTGGAGGATATGATGACTCAGGATATCAAGACCTTTGAACAGAACAGAGAACCCACAGGAGAGAAGTGAGGATCCACATATGAAGCTTTCACTATGGAGAAAACATGTGCACATATGTAGACTCTTCTGTCCAGTAATACAGGGTCATGCTTACCTTCAAAATAATTTTGGCAGCAACTTTCAAGTCAGAGCATCCGAGTGCATATTTGCCTTTTAGTGAGAAAAACTTTGCTCATCTCTTATACAACAACAGGATATAAACTATAATTATAGGAAGGAGCAAGAGGTGAATACAGTTTGTTTGTTTGTTTGTTTGTTTGTTTGTTTGTTTGTTTGTTTTTAGATGTGCAGTGTTCACAACATGTCAGAAGCCCAACAGTAAGCACAGGTTATTCTCATTTGGGATTCTAAGAAACTTCTTAATGAGGTAAATTTTTAGAAAGGTGTAGACAAAGTTAGAAAACTCATAATGCATATACAGACAACCAGAAACTAGCAACAGTGGGAATCCTTATCCATCTCTAGAACTGAAGGATCAAAGAGAAATATATTGTGTAATTTGAGATTGGCTAAAAGCTGAGTGAGAAGTAGGGGCTGCCCTTTTTGCTATGGCTCCATTGTTGCAGACATGGTCTGGCTTGACTGATGCAGGGAAGAAATGAGAAAAATGTGTGCCTTGTTTTTTATTTATTTTTCACATTTTAATTTTTTTTTTAATGTGCTATCCACCATACTAGTGAAACAAGCTGAAGAGCAAGGAATCTCAGTTTATGACTTCCTAGGTGATCAACCTCCAGGAGACACATAATAGGAGATAAATTGGAGGACAGAAATGGAGAGTAAAAGTTGAAAAACCAACACCACGGGGAGTGATATTTTTACCAAGTAAATAGTATAATGAAAACATAAGTTATACATATAGCAGACTTTTCCTGCTGAAAGGCAAGTTGATACCTAAATTCGAATTTTAAGTCTGCCCTTAGTTTGCTTAGACTCTTAAGTATTATTTATTAAATCTTCTGTGCCTCATTCCATAACTATTTATTTATGTATTTATTTATTTATTTATTTATTTAAAATGTTTGTTTAAATATATGTGACAAGAGTTGCAATGATCTATGTACGCTTTTTTAGGACAGGATGCAGTGTAAATCCATAACTTTCTAATAGTCTTGGTATGTAGGTGGATTATATGGCAATGAGAAAGTAAAATGTAAATTGACATATTTGGGGGCTTTGAACTATATTAAGTTGAGTTGAAACATAGTGTAGAAAACTTAAGGAAAAGCCTCAGCTGAGGTTAAGTTGTTGAATATTAAAGCTCTAAGTTAGAACTGAGAAAATTAGCTGTTGTTTTCACCATACCCATTAAAGATGCATTTTGAAATTTTTAGGTAATTTGCTTTGAAGTTACACAGGAAAGTGTTATTTTTCATGTACTTTTATATTCATCTACAATGTCTGTGGTCTAAAATTTGCCTTAGAAAATTTCATGCAATTTTTCTTGGCAAAAGAAAATTAAATTAAATTAAATTAAATTCTTTAGTTTCTTTAATAAACTAAAATCTCTAACCTCATACTGCTTTTTAAGGGAAAATCATGAGACTTCTTTTTTAAAGATTTATTTTTATTGTTTTTGACAAAGAGACAGGGATAGAGACAGAGAGAAAGGGGGAAGGCCCAGAGCAGTCTCTATATTTTTGCATCATTGATTTTCTAGTTTCATTCCATAGATAAGCATGGGTCTTTGCAGGGCAGGAACCAGGCTGGCCTCCTGTATGGAGCTCACCCTGGTGAGAACCAAATTGGGGGCATACCCCAGGTCAGCATATGGGTTCATACAGGCAGGGGCTGGGATTCAATCCTTAAACCTCAGGGCTGGAAGATGAGTGCTCAAGTCCATTGAGCCATCCCAACATCCCCAAGACTTCTATAAAAATGGATAAACAGAATTGTAACTTGTCAAAATAATAGCATTTGAAAAGTAGAATTACTGTATTTGGACACATATATTTTTAAGGGCTTCTTTGAAAATACTCTCCTAACACTATGTAATTCAAAAAGTTTAAGTCTGAGATCTGGTGCTTTGGTTCTATCATGAAAGGCCAAATATAACCAAGACAGTGGTCTAGAGCTGCAGTCCCAAACTCCCAGGTCACAGACCAGTACTGGTCTATAACCTATTAGGAACTGGGCTGCACAACAGGGTGTGAGTGGAGGACAAGTGAGAAAAGCTTCATCTGTATTTCTTTTTTTTAATTATTATTATTATTTTATTTTATTTATTTATTTTTTATTGTTTTTGACAGAGAGAGAGAGAGAGAGA
>PVKE010023978.1:0-24184 GCA_004027555.1 Craseonycteris thonglongyai | reverse complement strand
AAAAAAAAAAAAAAAAAAAAAAAAAAAAAGACAATAAAAAAAATGGTAATAGGAGACAAAGATGGACATTTGATAACGGTAAAAGGGACAATACAACAAGAAGACATGACACATTAATATATATGCCCCCAATCAGGAAGCACCAAAATTTACAAACTACTAACAGAACTAAAGGAAGAAACTGACAAAAACACAATTATGGTAGGAAACCTAAACACCTCACTGACAGCTATGGACAGATTATACAAATAGAAAATCAATAAGGAAATAACAACTTTAAATGATACATTACAGCAATTGGACATAATTGACATTTATAGGACATTTCATTCTACAACACATGCCTATATATTCTTTCCTAGTGTACATGCAACATTCTCAAGGATAGACCATATATTGAGACATAAAACAAGCCACAGCAAATTTAGGAAGACTGAAATCATACAAAGTGTATTCTCTGACCACAAATCTTTGAAATTGGAGATCAACTGGAAAAGAAAGCAGGAAAAACCATGGAGATTAAACACATTATTTAAAAATGATTGGGTCAAAGAAGAAGTTAAAAAGATTAAAAAAAAATACATAGAAACAAATGAGAATGAGAACACATATCAAAATTATTGGGATGCAGAGAAAGTAGTAATAAGAGGGAAATTTATGTTATTACAAGACTATCTCAAGAAACAAGAAACATCTCAAACAACTTAACATTACATCTTAAAGAACTAGAAAAAGAACAAATAAAATCCAATCAACAGAAGAAAGAAAATAATAAAAATTAGAACAGAACTAAATAAAATAGAGAACAACAACAAAAAAGAAAAAAAAATTAATGCAACAAAGAATGGTTCTTCAAGAAATGAATAAAATTGACAAACCACTAGCTAGAATCACCAAGGGGAAAAAGAGAAAAGGCACAAATAACCAAAATAAGAAATGAAAGAGGAGAAATTATGACTGATACCACAGAAATACAAAAGATCACATAAGAATACTATGACCGGCTATGTGCCACCAAAGTCAACAAATTAGAAGAAACTGACAAGTGTCTAGAAACATATAGCCTACCTAGACTGAACCAAGAACTGGATAATCTAAACAGACCAATTAACAGTAAGGAAATTGAAACATCATCCAAAAATTCCCCAAAAGCAAAAGTCCATGACCAGATGGTCTCATAAGTAAATTTTACCAAATGTTCAAAGAGGAATTAATACCTGTCCTCCTCAAACTCTTCCAAAAAATTGAAGAAGAGGCATTACTTCCCATCTTTTTACACATAGCCAACATTAACATGATACCAAAGCCTGATAAGGATAACACACTAAAAAAGAAAACCATAGACCAATATCTCTGATGAACATGGAAGCAAAAATCCTAAGCAAAATAGTAGCAAACAGAACACAACCACGCATTAAAAAGAATATATATCACCATCATGTGGAATTCGATCCAAGGGCACAAGGATGGTTCAAAGTATGCAAATCAATCAATGTGATATGCCACATAAACAAAACAAAAGATAAAAACCATATGATTATATCAACTGATGCTGAAAAAGCATGTGACAAGATACAACATTCATTTATGATCAAAACAATTAATAAATAGGTACAGAGGAAGTACCTCAACATAATGTAGGCCATATATGACAGACCCTCAGTGAATATCATACTGAATGGCAAAAAACTGAAAACTTTTCTCCTAAAATCAGAAACAAGACAGAGATGGCTCCTGTCACCACTGCCATTTAACACAGTGCTGGAATTTCTAGCTGTGCAATCAGACAAGGGAAAGAAATAAAAGGCATCCAAATTGGGAGTGAAGAAGTTAAACTGTTACTTCTTGCAAATTATATGATTCTTTATATAGAAAATCCTAAAGACGCCACCATAAAACTATAAGAAACAATAAACAAATACAGTAAAGCTCTAGGATACAAAAGCAATGTACAAAAATCCATTGCATTCCTATATACTAACAAACTTCAGAAAAAAAATGAAAAGACAATACTTTTTGTAATTGTAACAAAAGAAATAAAATACCTAGGAATAAACTTAACAAAGGTTGTGAAAGACTTATACACTGAAAACTATAAGACACTATTAAAAGAAATGGAAGAACATATAAGAAATGAAAAGATGTTTCGTGTACATGGATTAGAAGAATCAACATAGTTAAAATGGCCATATTACCCAAAGCAACACAAAGATTTAATGCAATTCCCATCAAAATCTCATCTTTCAAGAAATAAATTTAAAAATCATCAAATTTGTATGAAATCAAAAAAGACCCTGAATTGCCAGAGCAATCCTATGAAAAAAGAACAAGGCTGGAGGCATCAGGCTCCCGATTTCAGTCTATACTACAAAGCATCAATAATCAAAACAGCATGCTATTGGCAGAAAAATAAACACAAATACAGACCAATGAAGTACAATTGAGAACTCAGAAAGAAACGCACATATATATGGACAGATAATTTTTAACAAAGGAGCAAAAAACATACAATAGAGAAACAAAAGCCTCTTCAATAAATGGAGTTGGGTAAACTGTAAAGCCACATGCAAAAGAATGAATCTGGACTGCAATCTCTCACCATATATCAAAATTAACTCAGAATGGAGCAAAGACTTCCATGTAAGAACTGAAACAATAAATTGCATAGAAGAAAACTTCAGTACTAAACTTACAAACCTTGGGTTCAGAGATAACTTTATGAACATCATTGACTTCAAAAGCAAGGGAAGAAAAAGCAAAGATAGATGAATGGAACTATATCAAACTAAAAAGCTTCTGCATAGCAAAAGAAACAATCAACAAGGCAAAGAGGCAACCAACTTAATGGGAGAATATACTTGCAAATGATACCTCCAATAAGGGGCTAATATTCAAAATATGTAAAGAACTCACACAACTCAACAATGAAAAACCAAACAATCCAATTAAAATATGGATAGAGGACCTAAACAGACACTTCTCCCAAGGAGACATAGAAATGGCCAACAGATACGTAAAAAAATTGCTCAACTTCACAAGCTATTAGGGAAATGCAAATAAAAACCACAATGAAACATTACCTCACACCTATTAGAAGGGCTAGCATCAATAAGACAAATAACAACAAGTGTCAGAGAGGCTGTGGAGAAAAAGAAACCCTTATACATTGTTGGTGGAAATGTAAATTGGTACTGCCACTATAAAAAACAGCGTGGAGGTTCCTCAAAATACTAACAGTTACCATATGACCAGGTGATCCCCATTCTGGGTATCTACCCTAAAATTCTGAAAATGTTTTGTCTACAAAGAAATATATACCCTGATATTCATCACAGCGTTATTCATGGTGGCTAAAACAGGGAAGCAACCAGTCTCCTTTGAGAAATGACTGAATAAAGAAGGTGCAGTACATACACAATGGAATATTACTCAGCCATAAGAAAAGATGAAATATTGCCATTTGCAACAACATGAATGAACCATGAGATCATCATGACAAGTGAAATAAGTCTGAAAGAAAAATCAAGAAACATATGACTTCACTTAGGTATAAAACTAAAAGCAACAAAGAAACATAAACTCATGGACACAGACAAGGGGGAATGAGAATAGTGGAGGGAGGAGGGGGAGTCAAATATATGGTGATGGAAGGAGACGACTCTGGATGGTGAGCACACAATCCAACACATAGATAATGTATTATAAAATTGTATACCTGAAACCTATATAATTTTACTAACCAGGGGAAGCCAGGATGGCTCAGCAGGTTGAGAGCTCATATTGCAGCCCCAGGGTCCAAGGATCGAGTCTCAGTCCCAACTTGTGCAGACCCATATGCTGAACTTGGGTATGCTTCTCACCCTAGTTCGGTTTGGCTCTCTCCTGGGGCATGCCTCTCATATGAGAGGCCCCCAGCTCACGAGGGCATGCCTCCCATGTAGGAGGCCCCCTTCCTGGTTCCTGCCAGGCATGGCCCTGTGCCCACCTATGCAATGAAACTATGTCAAAAACTACTGATGTTTAACTATGGAAACTGCTCTGGGCCCTCCTCCTTCTCTCTCTGTCTGTCAAAACAATAAAAATAAATCTTTAAAAAATTTTACTAAACAATGTCACCCCAATAAATTAATAGAAAAAAATGTTAATTATACAATACATAATAGTATCAAATATAATTTACCTAGGAAAAAGCAAATAGATGTTCAAGCCACTGCACAAAAAACAAAACAATATTGAAAAAATAAAGAAAGCCCAAATAAATTAGGAGCCTACACCAAATCCTTTCATGGAAAGATTTAATGCATCACAATGTTAAGTTTTGAGAAAAATCCCAGCAGACTATTTTGGTAAATTCACAACTGATACTAATATTTATTTGGAAATGTGAGCAGCTAAGATTAGCCAAACAATATTAACAAAGCAAACAAATTTGTAAGACCTACACTCTCAGATATTAAAACCCATTAGAAAGCTTTATTGTCTAAACTGAAAACAACAAAGTCCATCAAGTTGTGACATGATTTTTGTAGTTCTTTCATCTTGGGTCCATAAAAAATTGGACTCATACTGTGAAAATAGAAACTTCAAGCCATTGAGATTAGTAAAAGAGAAACATCTTACCTTGGGGATGAGGTAGTTTCTGAATTTAACATCACAGGTCACCAAATGGGGCAGGCTGTTTGGGGCAAGGTCAATGTATCTCTGGGCCTCATGCAATATGGCATCCATGTAGGGCATTTGGCTCCTGTCCTGCATGCAGGGGCTCCGATGTCTGCCAATCACACGGTCAATCTCTTCCTGGACTTTAGCTGATAAGACACAAGTGAGACAGAGAGGGCAAAAAAAAGAAATATGCATGCCACATTTGCATACCAATTCAGGCATATGTGAAGCACCATGAAGGTATCCCAATGCCATCATAATATCAGATATATGCTCAGAAATACAAGGGCTGTCTGTAAGTATCCAGCTATGTAGCCGTTCTCATTATGTTGAAAATGGCTAGACTTTTTCCAGACAGTCCTCGTATACCTAAAAAGAGAGTTTTTATAATATAGATATATACAGCATAGGCTTTGAGATATATCTATGCATACCTATCTATTAGCATACAAGATAGCTAATTAATATAAATAGAAATTATGAAATGTTTCAGAATATAAACAGTGTACTATTAAATCAAGGAATAACTATG
This sequence comes from Craseonycteris thonglongyai, assembly GCA_004027555.1. NCBI lineage: Eukaryota > Metazoa > Chordata > Mammalia > Chiroptera > Craseonycteridae > Craseonycteris > Craseonycteris thonglongyai. The sequence goes on along the minus strand of PVKE010023978.1, from coordinate 18,990 downwards.
AAGTCATGATGGCACAGTAGATAAACATTGTGCTTGTCTCCTTCCAAGACCACCTCAAAATTACAATTAAACTACAGAACAACCATTACTGAGAATTTCCTGAAGTCTAACTCAATAAGTCTTATACCGGTAATTAAGGACACACTGAAGAAGATACATCTAGACAGGTAGGAGAGACAGAGGCAGAGTGGGTTTGTCCCACAACCACACATGGTGTTTAAAAATCAAGAGAGATGTCTCAGCTATGGAGGTCCCTCCTGAGGAGTGAGCAGTCCCAACCCTACACCAGGCGCTCCAACTCTGGGTTCCAGTGCTGGAAAGAGAAATCACCACAACTTCTAGTTGGAAAAACCAGTGGAGATTGCGGCTGAGTGAGATGGGAGACTGCTGGAGTCTCAGGAATTCCTCTTAAAGGACATGTTTACAGACTTACTCGCTAATGGACTCACTCATTCTGAGCTCCAGATCTAGGGTACCAGTGTGAAAGGTGCCAGGGACTTACAGAGAGGAAATGTATTGACTGACTTCAGGGTGAGGGCTAGAGGGGCAACTTTCCCCTAGACAGAAGTACTGGCAGAAGCCAGTTTCTTTGTTGAGAGCTCCCCACTCCTGGTATGCAGACTCAGGCAGCCACCACATCTGAGTCACCATCAACCTAGCTAACACTGTTTGCCCTGCCCTGGTGATTCCCTGAGACTATACCCCACCCAAGTTGTATGCCCACCCAAGTTGCTTCCAATGACTTTTCCATACAAGTGGCCTATCTTGACTCGTGCTGTGGATTACCGTAAACCTCACACAAGCAGCATCTGGCCTCAGTATGTCCTGTACCACTTGCTGAGCAACACCAAGCCTGGTACTAGTGGCAGAAGGCCTCCATTAGAGGCTTGGCCTCTCTCAGGCACCTCTAAGCCCAGCACAGATGTTGGTTATCTGAAGATTCCTTGATGGCTCATGCCAGGTAGACACCTGGCAGGGCATAGGCTTCAGCTGAACTTGGCCTGTGGCAAAGCCCCTCCCAATAGGCCCCACCAGGGCTGGCATGCCCAGTGGCTAGCTTTGATTTTAGCCAAAGCACCACCCAAAGGACAGACTGGACAGGCAACAGATCCCAGCAAAATCAAATCCTGCCATATAGGGTTAGCCTCTGAACAATAGCTACTCCACTGTATTCATGGCCACTCCTCACAACCAATCAGCCCAAGTGTCAATCTCTCCCATCGCTGTGCAAACAGCAACCAAAGCTCAACTACAACAGGAGGGCACATACAACCCACACAAAGGACACACCTGGAGCACTCGGCTCAAGTGACCAGGGAGAATGCACCACTGGACCCCACAAAACACCTACTACATGAGACTACTCACTATTAAGACTGGGAGATATAGCAGTCCTATTTAATACATAGGAACAAACACTGGGAGGCAGCCAGAAAGGGAAAACAAAGAAACACGTTCCTAATGAAAGAATACAACAAAGGTCCAGAAAAGAAACTAAACAAAATGGAGACAAACAATTTACCAGATGCAGAGTTCCAAACACTGGTTATAAGGATGGTCAATGATCTCACCTAGCATTCTAACAAAGAGATAGAAAAAAAAAAAAAAATGAAGATAGAAAAGAACAAGTCAGAGAGTGATCCAAGATGATGGAGCAGATAAACTGTGCCTGAGTCACTCTGCAAACACATTAAAATTACAACTAAATTATAGAACAATCAACTGGGAGAACCATCTGAAGTCTAGCTGAATAGTTATATAAGGCCTGATTTATCTTTGAAAGTTCCTATGAATTTCTCTTTAATCCTGGTTTTCTGAAATTTTATGATCTTCTGTCTTGGAGTGGGTATTATTATTTCATTCATTTTGCTGCATATTTGGTGAGAATTTTCTATGTATATGGCAGAAGATGGAGGTCCCATCTCTGTAACTGTTAATTCTCTAGGGTAGATATTTGGCTCCTGATTTTAGGAACAGAATAGAGAAAGGAGCTAAGGATTTCAGAATTCAAGTGGACTCTTACTTAGTTATTATCAGCACTATAGCTCCCTCTTTGTCTTTGCCAAGTGTCCCTAAATGCAGAGTCTCTTGGAGAATAAGCCTCCCATTCCTGTGGAAAAAAAAATAGTTACCTGCTAAGAGAAGTTATGAAGGGAACCTGAGCAGAAAGAGCCTACTGGTTTCCATTCGATTATCCCTCTACCTTCTTTGACACTTGGTTCTTTCAATACTGAGCATTATGAGGCTGAAGGGGCAAGAATTGGCTTGTTCATCCATTATAAATCTTCCTTTTTTTTTGACATTTAGGTAACAAATTCAGTCTCCCTATGGAATTAGTTATCGGCCCTTCATCTGCTTTCCATGTTGCATACATTTGTTAAAGACTTGATGACTGTTTACTGTGCACTTCTTCTCCAACATTTCATAAAAAATAAAATGACTGCCTCAAGAAGAAATTTTTATGGCAAACACCATTTTATCTGGATTCAGACCTCTGAAATAATAAAATTCATTTAGAAGGGTGACATCAGTACAGGAAAAGAAAATTACAAGCCAATATCACCGATGAACATAGATGCAAAAATTCTCAACACAATACTAGCAAACCAAATTCAATAGCACATGAAAAAGATTATACACCATGATCAATTCAGATTTTTCTCTGAACTGTATGAGTGGCACAACATATGCAAAACAATATATACAATATACCACATTAGGAGATGCCGGGATGGTTCAGCAGGTTGAGTACTTGTCTTGCAGCCCCAGGGTCCAAGGATCAAATCCTGGCCCTGGCCCATGCTGACCCATATGCTAAACTGGGGTGTGGCCCCAGTTTGGTTCTCACTAGGGTGAGCTTACCATGTGGGATACCCCTAGTTTAGCCCCCAGCTCATGGGGGCATGCCTCCCATGAGGCAGGCTCCAGCCCAGTGGCTGCCCTGTGCAGCCCCTTGCCCACCTGTGTGAAATAAAACTATGTCAAAAACTGATGACATACAACTACGGAGACTCCTCTGGGCCTTACCCCTTCTCTCTGTCTCTCTCTGTCTCTGTCTCTCTGTCAAAAACAATAAAATAAATCTTTAAAAATATATACCACATTAACAGAATGAAGGATAAAAATCAGATGATCATTTCAATAGATGCAGAAAAGCATTTAACAAAATTCAACATCCTTTTATGATAAAAACTCTCAGCAATTACATGCAGAAGAAATATAACTCAACATAATAAAGGCCATATATAACAAGCCCAAGGCTAACATCATATTGAATGATGAAATGTCAAGCTTTTCTCTAAGATCAGGAACAACACAAGGATGACTACTCTCACCACTTTTATTCAACATAACACTGGAAGTCCTAGCCATAGTAATTGGACAAGAAAAATAAATAAGAGGCACCCATACTGAAAAGAAAAAAGTTAAATTTTCTCTGTTTGCATATAACATGATCTTCTATTTACAAAATCCTAAAAACTCCACCAAAACCTGTTAGGACTAATAAAAAATGTAGTTAAATAGTAGGATACAATTCAATATATAAAAATCAACTGTGTTTCTATACTAACAACAAATTATATGAAAGAGATATCAGAAACACAATCCCATTTACAATAGCATCAGAAAGAATAAAACCGCAATAATTTAAACAAAAATGAAAGATCTATACAATGAAAACTATGAAACATAGATCAAAAAAATTAAAGAGGATACCATATTTTCCGGCGTATAAGACGACCGGGCACATAAGACGACCCCCTAATTTTACAGTTAAAACATAGGTTTAGGCCTATATTCACTGTATAAGACTACAGCCTCGGAAGTGGGGGGTAGTCTTATACAGAGAATATAGGCCTAAACCTATGTTTTAACTGTAAAATTAGGGGGTCGTCTTATGTGCCCGGTCGTCTTATACGCCGGAAAATACGGTATATTAAATGGAACAATTTCCTGTGGTCATAGATTAGAAGAATTAATATTATTAAAATGTACATATAACATAAAAAATATAGACAACAAAAGAAAAAATAAATGATAGGGCTATATCAGCATAAATAGCCTTTTTACAGAATAAAAATATCAACAAAATTAAAGACAACCTACACTTGGTTGCAAACCACATATCTGATAAGGGGTTAACATCCAAAATATATAAGGAACTCATACAACTCAATAGCAATAACGAAGTAATATTAACAACTCAAAAAATGGGCAAAAGACCTGAATACACATGTTTCCAAAGAAGATATACGAATGGCCAATAGGTATATGAAAAAGTGCTCAACTCAGGGAAATGTAAATCAAAGCCACAGTGATCTATTACCTTGTAACTACCTACTAGGATGGCTATTATCAGAAAGACAAGAGGTAAGTATTGGTGAGAATATAGGAAAAGAAAATCCTTGTACATTGTTGATAGGAATGTAAATTGGTATAACCATTATGGAAAACATTTTGGAAGCTCCTAAAAAAAAATAAAAATAGGGGAAACTGGGATGGCTCAGCAGGTTAAGCGCTTCCTTTGCAGCCCTGGGGACCACGGATCAAATCCCAGCCCTGGCCCATGTGGACCCATATGCTGAACTGGGGTGTGCCCCCAGTTCAGTGTTTGCCGGGGCCTATGCGGGAGGCTCCCGGCCCAGTTCCTGCCCTGTGCAGCCCCGCGCCCACCTGTGGAGTGAAACTATATGGAAAACTAATGCTGTCAACTATGGAGACTGCTCTGGGCCCTCCTCCTTCTCTCTGTCTGTCTGTCTCTCTGTCAAAAAACAACAAAAATAAATCTTAAAAAAATTTTTTTTAAATAGAACAACCAGATGAGCTGGCAATTCCACTTCTGGATATATATCCAAAGAAAATAAAATCAGTATCTCAAAGAGATATCTGTTCTTCCATGTTTACTGCAGCACTATTTGCAATAGTGAAGATATGAAAACAAGCTAAGTATCCATCAATAGGTAAATAGGTAAAGAAAAGGTGGTTTCCGTATATAATAGAATGGTATTTCGCCATTAAAGAAGGAAATCCTGCCATCTGCAACAACCTGGATGAACCTAAAGGATATTGTGCTAAGTAAAATAAGCCAGACACAAAAAGACAAATATTGCATAATCTCGTTTATATGTGGAATCTGAAAAAGTTGAACTCATAGAAGCAAACAGTAGAATAGTGGTTATCAGAAGCTAGAGGCTGGAGGACCTGGGATGATTTTGGTCAAAGGGTTATAAGTTTCAGTTAAAGGTGAGTAAGTTCTGGGGTTCTAATGTACCCCAATGTTTTGCCAAAAACAAAAAACTTAACTATGTGAGATAATAGATGTGTTAATTAGCTTGAACTATGGTAATCATTTTACAATGTGTATGTATATAAAACCATTATGTCACATACCTTAACTACACCCAATTTTTATTTATTGATTGTATCTCAATAAAGCTGGAAAAAATAAAATTGTTTAAAAAGAAAATAATTCCTTTTGGCATATCTTCTGACTGCATATCATGTATCTTTTATAAATACTTCTCAGACTATGGATATTTCCTCAGGCCTTCTCACCAAATTTCTAGAATTTCCACTATATTTCAACAAATACAGTTCCCATTTTCCCTACCTTAGCATTAGAACAGTGCATATTCAGAATAAGAAAATATTTCTGTGAGAACACACCTACCATTCAAGTTGGCCTCTTCTTAATAAGTCTATGAACAGGAAGCCCATCCTAGACAAATTTAAGCTAGCTATGCCTGCTGCAAATCCTGTCCCATGAAATCCAGACATTTATTCAAGTTTTTTATTGATGAAATTCACAGCTTTATTGCTTTGCTACGGCTCACACTGTCTTTACTTCTCTCAGTCATCCTCACCTTTCGTGCAAATTGGTCTCACATTTATGTGTTTTTCATATTGGAAAAAACTATAGATGGTAGTACAGAAATGTCAATAGTGAAGCTTCTGTAAGAGAAACAAGATGGAGTGCACTAGCACTGTCTTTGCAACATCTCTTCTGCAATTCACCTTGCCTGCCATGTTGGGCATACCTGTGACCTCCGGGTGCTTCAGCAGCAGGAGCAAAGTATATCTCAGGGTGGTGCTCGTTGTCTCTGTCCCAGCTCCAAACAAGTCAAGTACCGTGGCTGTCAAGTTTTTAAAAGTAAACTGTGGATTGTGTTTTTCCTAGGAATAATTTGATGTAATTATTTGATAGTTTGTCAACACATGTCATAACCATAAATCCAAAAAAACTCACATGGTTATAAAATTTAGCAAACTTAAAAATAAGAGAGTGTAGTATTAAAACAACACCAACTGTATGGTATGGCAAAGTATGTGGATCAATTGATCCAATCTTCATTTCCTACCCCCTTATATCTTGCTTGCCAAAAATTCCATTTCCTGAACTCTTTTGTAGCTACATTGGCTAAGCAACATATTTCTCACCAATGGCTTGCCGATGCTACCTTTTCTCTTTCCTTCTTCTTACTCAAAACACAGATATGAAGGTAGGGGTAGTATAGACATCCTCTTGGAACATGAGTATTTAAGCATTAAGATTTAGCTTATACACTAAATTTGATGAAAAATTGAAAAAGTAAAGGCATCTCAGTCCATGACACCTCAGGGCTACTATACTAGCCTAGACTGCCCAACATTTTGTATAATAAATGAACCCACTATTTCTTTCTTTCTTTCTTTCTTTCTTTTTTTTTTTTTAAGATTTATTTTATTGTTTGAGAAAAGGTGAGAGAGACAGAGAGAAGCCGGGGAGGGCCCAGAGTAGTCTTCATAGTTATATATCATCAGTACTTTTTTTGACAGTTTCGTTCCACACAGGTGGATGTGGGGCTGCATGGGGCAGAACTGAACTACTGGTGGACTCCCAATGGGAGGCGAGAACCTTCACTGTCATTTTGGTGATTACCAGTTGCATGCCACAGTTCAGCATGTGGGTTTTGCATGGGCCAAAGTCGGGATTCGATCCCTGGGCATCATGATTGCAAGGAAAGTGCTCAACCTATTGAGCTATCACGGCATCCCCCCACTATTTTTTTAAGCTATTGTTCATTGGGTTTTCTCTGGTTGGTAAGTAAACTCAGTCTTAATAGAAATGGGAAATTAGAGCCTTATCTTGAAAGATGTTTATAAGCCAGGGTCAAAACTTTGGAATTTTCTTCTGTTAAAGAATTCATGTGGGGAAGCCAGGATAGCTCAGTGGGTTAAGTGCTCACTTTGCAGCGCCGGGGACCCAGGATCGAATCCCGGCCCTGGCCCGTGCGGACCCATGTGCTGAATTGGGGAGTTCCCCCAGTTCAGTTCTCATTCTCTCTCTCTCTCTCTCTCAAAATAAAAATAAAAATACTTAAAAAAAAAGAATTCATGTAGACTCTATACTGCCTGAAGACTCATTATGAAATTGAAAATGTCCAAAAATGGACATGGCAGCACATTCTATAATCGATTATAGAGAGAGTCAATTCACAAAGAGAAAATGGGGTCCACCACTACAGCAATCCCCCCTTGTCTGCAGGGAATACATTCCAAAACCCCCAGTGGATGCCTGAAACTGTGTACAGTAATGAACCATATGTATGTTTTCCGTTCATGTCTTCCACCAACAAATTTAATGCCTTTTCTATCTTTACTAGGCATTTATCACACACTGTGGCCATAACTTCTGCAGTTTCAGGTGTAAAAGCCAAACTACCACAAATTTTTGTTTTCTTCTTCACAATTTCAAGGGTAGAAGGAAGATTCATTTGTACCATAGATCTGCTTTAGCACACAATTTTTTTTTTAAGTGTAGAGAACTTACAACTTTTCATTTAAAGGAATCACTTTATAGCTTCTCTTTAGAATCACTACTCATGCACTTTGGGGCCATTATTAAGTAAATTAAAAGTTACTCAAACACAGGCACTAGGACACCAAGATGGTTGATCTGATAAATAAGTAGGCTATCAAGTGATAACCTGTGGGTAGCATATGTTGGACACTATCAAGAAAGTAAAAGGGGGAAGCCGGGATGGCTCAGTGGGTTAAGCGCTCACTTTGCAGCGCTGGGGACCAAGGATCGAATCCTGGCCCCGGCCCGTGCGGAACCATGTGCTGAACTGGGAGCTCCCCCAGTTCAGTTCTCTCTCTGTCTCTGTATCTCTTTCTCTCTGTAAAAAAGCAATTAAAAAAAAAAATAAATATTAAAAAAAAAAAAGAAAGTAAAAGGGGGTCATATATTATATATGGTGATGGAAGGAGAACTGACTCTAGGTGGTAAACACACAACATAATACATATAGATGATGTATTATAGAAATGTATACTTGAAACCTATATAATTTCAATAACCAATGTCACCCCAATACATTTAATAAAAAAAATGTGAAAAGATAAGCCACAAAATAGGATAAAGTATTTGCAAACCATATACCTAACAATGCACTAATAGCTATAATATATAAAAACTCTTCCATCTCAGTAATTTAAAAATAATAATTGCCAAATTAAAAAATGGACAAAGAGGGATACTGGGATAGCTCAACAGGTGAAGCACTTGCCTTGCAATGGCAAAGTCCAGGGATCCAATCCCAGCCCCGGCCCGTGCAAACCCATATGCTAAACTGTGGTGCAACTGGTAACCACTGAGATGGAGGTAAAGGTTCTTGCCTCCCATGTGGGAGGCCCCAGTTCAGTTCCTGCCCTGCATGGCCCACATCCACCTGTGTGAAATAAAACTATGTCACAACTAATGATGAACAACTATGGAGACTACTCTGGGCCCTCCCCACTTTTTTCTTTCTCTCTAACCTCTCAAACAATAAAATAAACCTTTAAAAAATGCAAATCAAAACCACAGAGAAAGACCATTTTACATCTACTATGATGGCTAGAGTTAAAATGGCAGATAATAAGAAACATCAGCAAGGATGTGGAGAAACTGGGATCTTCATACATTGCTGGTAAGAATATAAGATGGTACAACCAATTGTATGCCAAGGACTTCTTCTAAGAGTTTTATATATTTAGTTATTACATTTAAGTCTTCAATCTGGCACACTTTCTTCAAAGGTTAAATATAAAGTTATCATAGGACCCAGCAATTCTGCCACCAGGTAAATATTCAAGAGAAATTAAAACATATGTATACACACAAACCTGTATACAAGTATCCATAGAAGCATTATCCATAACAGTAAAAAAACAAAACAAAACACAGAAATAACCAAAACATCCATTAACTAATGAATGGGTTTATAAAATTTGGTGTAACTTCCCTAGAATATCACTCAACCAAAATAAAGAAATGAAGTACTGACAATTGCTGCACCGTCATTGAATCATGAACACACTATGTTAAATGGAAGAAGATAGACATAAAAGATGACATATTGTATCATTCTTTTCAGAATAGCAAATCTATAGACACAAAGTAGATTGGTGAGGCCTAGCACTGGGAGGATTTGGGGGCAATGGAGGTGACTACTACAGCACATGGGGTTTCTTTTCAGGGTCATGAAAACTTTCTTTGATTGTGGTGGTAGTTGCATGACTCTGTGAAGCTACTAAACAATACTTAAAATGTGTGAAAGGTATAGCATGAGAATTATACTCAATAGAGATGTTACAAACAAATAAACAAACACTAGACTGTAAATAACTATAGTGAAGTCCAAAGGGACCATGCAATTTTTAAATATAGTGTTGAGGAATTAGCCACTGTAACAGATTATGCCTTCCTTGGGGCTCTAAGGATTCATGGAAGGGCTTCATAAAATCAAGTAAGTCCCTCAAAATATGTATAAAACACCAAAAAGTTGTATAGGTACATTCTTCTGGGAAGTGTCCATACTTTTAATCAGATTCTCAAATGAACTGGGCCCCAGAAAAATAAAAATCATTGCCTTTGCTGCAGAAAAAGCAGAGAGTAGAACTAATTTGCTACTTCCCTCCTCCAGGTTATTTAAATCAAGCAATTTTCTTCACTTCATTCCACCTAGAACACATGATTTAAACAGTCCAATTCAAATCCATGGACAATTCTTTGAAGTCACCTTGACCAGTAAGTATCTTTGACTCCTTGTCATTTTGGCCTTCTAACTAATTTCTCATTTCTGCTCAGTGGTACAAAGTGGTAAATAAAATAACAGTGGCCTCAGAGAAAGGAATTTCCTTTTCTAGAATTAGCTCTTGCGGGAAGCTGGGATGGCTCAGGGGGTTAAGCGCTTGCTTTGAAGCCCCGGGGACTGAGGATCGAATCCTGGCCCCGGCCCATGTGAACACACATGCTGAACTGGGGTGAGCCCCCAGTTCAGTTCTTGCTGTGGCCTATGTTGGAGGCTCCCAGCCCAGTTCCTGCCCTGTGCAGCCCCACGCCCACCTGTGGAGTAAAACTATATGGAAAACTAATGTCAACTATGGAGACTGCTCTGGGCCCTCCTCCTCTCTGTCTCTCTCTGTCTCTGTTTCTCTCTGTCAAAAATCAATAAAATCTTTAGAATTAGCTCTTCACAGAGTGTTTCAGATTCTGCCTCTCCCCAGTGCAAGGAGGACTTTGCAGCTATACAAGTGTCCTTATGACACTCATATTACTCTTGTCACACCATTTCCAACTTGAATGTATCACCATTCAAATTCACTACCTGAATCCCTCCTTGGTTAAACTTCTCAATAAGGTATCTGGTTTTATTATTATTATTATTTTGTTTCTAAGATTAATTTTTATTGTTTTTTGACAGAAACAGAGAGAGACAGAGAGAAGGGGAAGGGCTCAGAGCAGTCTCCACAGTTGACAGCATTAGTTTTCCATATAGTTTTACTCCACAGGTGGGCGCGGGGCTGTGCAGGGCAGGAACTGGGCCAGGAGCCTCCTGCATAGGCCCTGGCAACCACTGAACTGGGGGCACACTCCAGTTCAGCATATGGGTCCGCCTGGGCCGGAGCAGGGATTCAATCCTCAGGCTCCGGGGTTGCAAAGAGAGCGCTCAACCTGCTGAGCCATCCCAGCTTCCCCTGGTCTTATTATTGACATTTCTCATAGGGTCCCTAAACTGTGGTGCTCATCCTGTCCTCTAACTAAAACCAATTTCTGTAAGTCTCTGAGGATATGACAAGATGGACAACTTGATTTTATTTCAGCGCCCTCTGCATTTACATTGTCCAGACATTAATCAAGCCTAAGGCCAAAGACATGGGGGAAAAAAAAAAATCTCCCAGCTGGCCCTTGAGCTCAATTCTCATTATACAGATCATTCCACAGAATTCCCAGGAAAAATTGCCCCAATAATTATTTGCATCTTACCCTTGTTCTGGTTCATACACATACCCGATCAAATCAAAACTTTTCATGCCAACATCCTTTTAGATTTATAGCTAATTGACATACACCAACTTCCAACTCTGTATCTATCCAAATTCATTCTCGGTTACACTCAGTTAAGGCTTCTCTCTTCCATCCATCTAATTTCTTTGCCACCATACACTTCTGAAGCTCTTATTATACCATCTACCAATGTGCAATTCCCTTCTGTATTTTTTATTGCAAATACAAGTATTTAAATATCTCCATCAATCCTCAGGACACACAGGAAGCCCACCCTTCCTTCCCACATGCTGTGTGAAATGGTCATGCCCACCTTCATTTTATGGCTCAGTGTTTCATATTTTCTAACTTTGTATTTCCATTTTACCTGAGCTATACATTCTATTTCTTCTCAGGTTCCTTATTGGTATTCTAATAATTTAACAATTCAATTTTAAATTTTTAATGATGCTCAGTCCAGATCTATCACACAGTAAGTACCTAAAGTGCACATCAGAAATTTTTTGACCATAAACATTTCCGATAAATACAGAACTAATTAATGAATCAAAACATTCAGGCAAATACATAATTGATCTGTCAAGAACATTTTACCTGTTCCATTTTGATCAAAAAACAATCAATGAAGTCCCGAGGATTGTTCATGTCCAGGGATGCTTGGTGTTCCTTTATTTTCTCCCAAATATAACCTTTTATATCAACAGTATTTTTAAGTACTTTTTTATGACTCCCTGGGAGATAATCAATAAGAGCAGGAAAATTACTGCAGACCTTAAAGATTAAAAAATATTTATTAAATTAAAAACATGTATTGAAAACATATATACCATGTCTTAAGCCCTAGTTAAAAACTGAGGTAAATAAAAAATGGTCTTCATTTTCAGGAGGAGCATTTTATATTGTACATGTAAGGTAATTCTCTGTAGTGATAGAGATAGTTAACAGAGAAAAAACACTGACCTTATACCTTATACATCAGCCTTGTAGTACTAAGGCATATTTATGTCAATCCTCTCATTTTTTACATTAAAATTCTTCTCTACAACCTTGAAAGATAAAATGGCATGAGTTACTACTACTGTGATTCACATTTTACCGACAACAGAGGGAACAGGAGTTTGGGCAACCTGACACAGAGCACTAAGCCAAGCCACTCCCTGCTGTTGTTACTATTAACAAACAGCCTTGGAAACAGAATCACTACTTTCTAATGGGGAGGGGTGCAAAAGTGCCATGAAACCCAACTGAGTACTTTATGGATAAAGTACCTACATATCAGAGCAAGTAAGTGACCTCTAAGATCACGTAGGTAATCTCTGTCAAAACATCAGCTGAGCACAAAGTAAAGGAACAGAGATTTCAGAGACTACACATGATATGGGGCGATTTCATAAAAATAGTGTAGAAAAGTCAATAAATAAAAAGTAACTACAGCCTATAAAAAGCTGGGAAAAAGGAAAAAATACAAACAAACAAACAAACAAAACATTTATAGGAAGCTAAAAAGAAAAAAAAATCTCATTTTTAAAGTTGCCACATATATCCAAACTGTCCAGTTTTCAAATACTCACTTCACAACTTGATCCACATGAAATTTTATACTTGTCAGAGAAAAGAACATAAATGTTCTTGGGAAAGGAGGACCCTGAACTCACCTGGACCCACGGGGAGCTCAGAATCCTGAAGTTTTCATTGAATTTTTCCACCAAGTTAACAAACTTCTGATTTGTATAATCAAAACGATTCTGGAAAATAATGGAGCAGATCACGTTGCAGGGAGCACAGGCCAGGATAAAAGTGGCATCACAGGATGAAGCCAAAGAATTAGAAATATTTATAAAATGCCATTAAAATATACACATAAATGTCTTTGTTGCTCACAACAGATAACGGTGATTTTAGAATCTCTAAAATACCTACCTAGAAATTCCTTTATCAGCAAAAATTTCAGTATGCTTCAAATCAACATATCACTTTTCCCATAAATATGACCTGACTGTTCCATTATAGTTTGTTTAACAATGGGTTTTCAAATAATCCATTCCCTTTTGTGTACCTGATTCTGTCATTCTAAAGACCAAACAAAAAAACTTAAAGAGGTCACTTTTTAAAACACCTAATAATTCTGGTTATCAATGTAGAACCACATCTGCCTGGTAAGCTTAGAGACTTTAATTATTGATGTAGAAAGAAAATAGCTAAGTACCTAGAAACCTTTTATATGTAATAAATAGTTGAAGAACCCACATGTAGAATAGACAAGAGAAAAGATTAAAGAAAGAAAGAGCATGGGAAAATTCAAGTTTCTGATGGAATAAATGTAAAAAATCCAAAGCCTTTCATGTCATACGTGAATAAAAACTAACACAAATTATACAGGTTATAAGAATATATATTTGTTTGCCTAAGTTAAAGTATAATAATTTCTTCATTTCAGACTTATATCACACATAACCTTATAAATAAATAAGGTTAGACTGACAAATGGAGTCCATTTATTTCTTTATTGCAATGTAGAAAAAAGAATTTTCTGCTTTAGGAATAAGTGTTCATCATCACCAATCAGGCCCCACGTTTAATTTCTTTGGACAGAGACTGCCCACTTGTGGAATTCTAGGATACTGACATAGCTAGTCTTCAAGTGAATACTGTATGTTGGGGAAACCAGGATAGCTCAATGGGTTAAGTGCTCACTTTGCAGCCCTGGGGACCGAAGATTGCCCTGAGGACCCCTTTTGATTGAATCATGGCCCCAGCCTGTGCGGACCCATATGCTAAACTGGGGTGTGCTTCCCATGCAGGAGGCGCCCAGTTTGGTTCTCACCAGGGTGAACTTTCCGTGCTGGAGGCCCCAGCCAGGTTCCTGCCCTGTGTGGCCTTTCCCCTCCACCCCCCACTCCCCACCGCACCTGTGTGGAACAAAACCATGTCAAAAACTGATGATGTACAACTATGGGGACTGCTCAGGGCCTTCCCCTTCCCTTCTCTCTGTTTCTCTATGTCTCTGTCAAAAACAATAAAATAAAAATATAAAAATATACAAAACAATATAGTGTTTTAATTCAGAAAAACCCAAAACACTTATTCAAAAAGATATATGCACCCCAATGTTTAGTGCAGCACTATTCATGACAGCCAAGATATGGAAACACTGAACTGCCCATCAATAGATGACTGGATAAAGAAATTGTAGAGATGTCATCAAGATGGCGGTGTGAGAGAAGCTTGTGAAACCTCTCCTGGAAAGAACAAGTTGAACCACTAAAATCCAACCAGAGTCCCTAAGCAACACAGAGCCTCAGCTGAGGGACCCCACTCATCACAAGAAAATACCTAAAGCCGGAGAAAGGGAGGTGAGTGTGAGAGAAAGAAAGGGAGCAGTGCAGAGGCACACCACGGAGCACAACCCAAAGACCTCCCTGGTGACCGACCCAGAGACTGATCCAGAGACTAGCAAAGGAGAGACTGACTGAGGTGGGAGCGTGGGAGCATGGATCGAGGTGCAGAACAACTCTGGGTGGGTTGGAGGCCTAGAATGAACAAAGGCAGAGGCGTGAGCAGCCGGAACACAGGGTGGACAGCAAAAGTGGGTGCGGCTGGCTCTGGCAAGAAGCCAGGGTGGGAGAGCAGGGGAAGCAGCCACAGTGCGGCGAGGGTGGCCAAACAACAGTGCAGGAGGCCAGAGTAAGACACCAGCAGCAGCCAGAGATTGGCGCAGGTGACCAGAGTGAAGATCCAGCTGCTAGCGCATGGGTTAGACGATTACAGTTAGGGGCCCACAAAGTGTGATACCAGTGACCAAAGCAGGAGGTGGGCATTCCAGTGGCTGGAGTGCTGGCAGCAGGAGCGTCCTGGTGGCTGAAGCACAGAGTGGCCCTCAGTGAGATGGGACCCCAGCCGGAGCACTGCATTGCCTTGGACACAGAGCCTGGCTGCTTCCCCTTGCTCTCTCCCAAAGCTCACTCGATCAGCTCCGCCCAGAGCCTGCATTCAGTGAGCTGCTGCTAGGAAGCTGCCATTAGCCTGTGATGCAAACAGACCTGTGCCTTTCCCAACAAAACCTGCCCACCCTTCCTGCTGAAGCTGGAAGAGGAATATAGAAAAACTGTGAAGCATGGGTGTGGCAGCTTCTGACTGCAGTGGGATCTCGGAGGCATAGAATACCATCCATCACCCAACATATCTTCCCAAAGAGGAGGCATAAAGAGACCAGGGTGACTACCGGTAAGTCAAAGAGAAGACCACCTTCTAGGAAGTCTCCCAAATAATATTGGGAGAAAACCAATATTATTTGAGAAAACCAAATAACCAAGAGAAAATACTATAAGACACTGCAGCAATACCAGCTAGAAAGTAAAAGAAAGATTTCTTTACATCCACCAGGGGGAAAGTCCTCATGTCCAGGAAAAGAAATACTCCAATAGAAATAAATACCCCTCATACATTTACACAATGGAATACTACTCAGCGATAAGAAATGATAAATTACAGTCATTTCTGGCAACATGGATGGACCTAGAGACCATCTTGTTAAGTGAAATAAGTCAAATTGAAAGAGTCAGGAAACATATGACCTCACTTAATAGGTGGAATATAAAACTGAAAGTAAAGACACAGAGACCTATGGACACACTCAATAGCTTGGTGATTGCTTGAGGGAAGGGGAGGAAGGGGGAGGGAGAGTGGGAGGAAAGGTGGGAGAGGGCACCAGCATTATGGACACACTCAATGGTTTGGTGGTTACCAGGAGGGGGTGGGGGGGAGAGTTGTGGGGGGAGGTAGGAGTGGGCACCAGATATAAGGTGATGGGAGGGAAACTGATACTGAGTGATGGGCACATAATAGGATGCATGAATGATGTGATGTGGACTTGTACATCTGTAAACTATCTAATTGTTACCAACCAATGTAACCTCATTAAATTTAACAATAAAAAAAAAAAAAGATGGGGAAGCCGGGATGGCTCAGTGGGTTGAGCGCTCACTTTGCAGCGCCGGGGACCGAGGATCAAATCCCGGCCCCGGCCCGTGCGGAACCATATGCTGAACTGGGAGCTCCCCCAGTTCGGTTCTCTCTCTGTCTCTGTCTCTGTCTCTGTCTCTCTGTCAAAATAAATAAATAAATAAAAATATAAGAAAAAGAAAAGATCTTTAAAAAGAAAGAAAGAAATACCCTTGTGAACAAAGGTGCTCAGAAAGCAAATGAAAGATCTCCAGAAAAGGAACTTGAAGATATGGAAACATATGAGCATATGGAAGATATGAGCTAAATAATACAGAATTCAAGACTGCAATTCTGAAAACACTCAAAGAGATCAAAGAAAACTGGCAGAGCATACAGAGGGAGCCAAGAGATCTCAGAAAGAAAATTGAACCTATTAAAAAGAAGCAAATAGGGAAAGCTGGGATGGCTCATCGGGTTAAGCGTTCACTTTGAAGCCCCGGGGACCGAGGATCAAATCCCGGGCCCGGCCCAGGCGGACCCATATGCTGAACTGGGGTGTGCCCCCAGTTCAGTTCTTGCCGGGGCCTATGAAGAAGGCTCCCAGCCCAGTTCCTGCCCTGCACAGCCCCGCGCCCACCTGTGGAGTAAAACTATATGGAAAACTAATGTCAACTGTGGAGACTTCTCTGGGCCCTCCCCCTTCTCTCTGTCTCTCTCTGTCTCTCTCTGTCAAAAAACAATAAAAATAAATCTTAAAAAATGTATTATCATGGAATGTACAGTACAGTAAAGAAAATATAATCAATAGTATTGTAATAGTTGTGTACATTGGCAGATTTGTAGACTTGTTGGGGTTTCACTTTTTGAGGTATGTAAATGTCTAATCACTATGTTTTTTGTGTAACTGAAAATAATAAAAAGACAATATTGTAAATAGAGAGCAACATTAAATAACTCAAACTGATCATTTTAAAATAGTTGTTGGGAAGGAGTTTCTTACACAGGCGCGTCACTGCTGCACCTATTTTGAGGGGTGACTATATGGGAAACTTGGATATAGACTTGTAAACTTAAGTTTGGGGGACATATTAAGAAAGTACAAAAGGGAGATCCAAGATGGCAGCATGAGAGGAGAACGCCGATAACTGCCTGGGTAGGGCCTTGTGAACAGAGGGGAATCCACAGGGGAAACCCTGAGAAGAAACCTCAACTAAGAGAACCACACAACGCAGAACAACACACAAAGGTTAGAGAAAAAAGGGGAAAGCGGGAGAGGGAAGGGGAAGCAGCAGTTCGGGGACAGAGACTCGGAGCGCGGCCCGGGGCTGGCAAAAACAAAGGGGGATTGGGGGACTACGGTCAAAGTGAAGCTGGATCCAGGGCAGGCTGGAAGCCGAGACCTAGGGAGCGTGGAAGCCCCACAAGACTGTGGACAATTTAACATCCGAACTCAAGGGACAGCACGCAGTGCTCTAATCAGATCACAGAGCCTAAAGTGGAACAGGGACTGTGGAGCAGGGCGGCGGCACTTCCCGGCGGGTGGGGTGAGAGCAGGGCACCAGCCCGCAACAGCTCAGCACCCCTGATTTACAGAGATTGACTGTGAAGGAGCGCCTTCTGAAGACAGGGCTTTTGGAGTGAGGGCTGGGGCTTGAGTGGGCACAGCTGCATTAAACGTGCTTAGAGAGAATCCGGTGGTCTCAGCAGAGCCGGGAGCGTAGAGCAGCTGCCGCCCGAGCTACGGCCTGTGCGCACAGGACTTTCGGCGCCCCACCAACCGGGCCTCCGCGGCGCCGCTGCCAGCGTGCACCCGGGTTTTCGGCGCCCTGCCCACCAGGCGGCCCCGGCACCGCTGCCAGCACACAACTAAGCTTTCGGAGACCCACCCACCAGGCCGCTGTGACACCACTGCTTGCTTGCCAGCGCACAATTGGGCTTTTGGCACCTACCTCACCAGGCCACTGCGGCACCGCTGCCAGCGCGCAAGTGCGCAACGGGGCTTTCGGCGCCCCGCCCACCGGGTCGCTGCAGCACTGCTGCCTGCTTGCGAGCGCGCAACTGGGCTTTTGGGGTCCCACCCGCTGGGCGTCCCGCCCACCGGGCCTCTGGGGCATTGCAGCCCGCGCGCGCAACTGGGCTACTGACCGGGTCGCCGCGGTGTCATTGCCAGCGCACAGGACTGCGCAGCCGACCCGGGCCTCTGCCAAGCCCCAGCTCATCCAAGTGCTGCCCTGCGGGCGTGGCTTACAGATACTATTGAAGGAGGGGCAGTCAGGCGGAGGAGAGAAAGACCAGAGCTCCTGCGCCCTGCCCACACTGAACCACCAGCCCCCCTGCTGAAAGAGGAATCTGCTATTGTGTCTCAGGCCTGCCCTAGCTCCTACTCACATGCCCCCACCCCTGGCCACACCTTTACTACCCTGCTATCTAACAGCTAAGACAGCCACCGGAAGTGCCCCAGGACACAGAAACTGTCTGCTTCCCCCAATCCTCTCCCAAAATCTCCTTCCCCCACAACTGAGCCCAAAAGAAAAATTAAAGAGAAGCCCATCTGATAGGCAAACCCCCAGAGGGAAAACAGACTCATGTGTAAAGCAAAAAGAACCACATCAAACACAATGCACACCTCAGAATCCAAAGCCCCTCCAGAAGATCAGGGGCAGTCTTTAGTAAAGGACCTTGCACACTTGGAATCAAATCTAAGTGAAACAGAATTCAGGGCTGCATTAATCAAG
>PVKE010023977.1:0-24186 GCA_004027555.1 Craseonycteris thonglongyai | reverse complement strand
TGGGCACCAGATATATGGGGTTGAAGGGGGACCTGATTCTGGGAGCTGGGCACATAATGAGATGCATGGGTGATGTGATGTGGAGTTGTACATTGGGAAACTGTCTGATTGTTACCAACCAATGTCACCCCATTAAATTTAACAATAAAATATAATAATATTAAAAAAAAAAAAGAAACAAAATTAGGAAATGGTAGAATAGCTCAACAGGTTGAGCGCTTGCCTTGCAACCACGAGGTATGGGGATCACATCCTGGCCTTCGCTCATGTAAACCCACATGCTGAATTACTGTGCACAACTGGTAACCTCCAGGATGGCAATGAAAGTTCTCACCTCCTACGAGGGCGGTTCCCAATTCAGTTCCACCTGTGCGGCCACACATCTACCTACATGGAATGAGACTATGTGAAAAAACTAACGATGTACAACTATGGACATTGCTCTCAGCCCTCCTCTCTCTCTCTCTCTCTCTCTCTCTCTCTCTCTCTCTCTCTCTCTCTCTCTCTCTCTCTCTCTCTGTCTCACCTTCTCTTGCACAATAAAATAGAGCTTTAAAAAATAAATAAAAATTAAAAAAAGAAAAGAAATAAAAAACAAAATTAACAAACAAAACAGAAACAAACTCATAGATACAGAGAACAATTAATGGTTGCCAGAGAGAAGGAGGTTTGGGAAACTGGGTGAAAAAGGTGAAGAAATTAAGGAATACAAATTGATAGTTACAAAATAGCCATGTAGATATAAAGTACAGCACAAAGAACATAATCAATACTGTTGCAACAACTACATATAGTGCCAGGTGGGCACTAGACTAATTGGAGGGATCACTCCATAAATTATTTAAATGTCTACCAACATGCTACATACGTACCTAAAACTAATAAAATATAATATAGTATTGAATGTCAGCTGTAACTGAAAAAATCATTTAAAGAGGCAATATTCCAGAAAAACTAATGTCCACATTTTATTGGAAAAGATAAAATTTTCTTTACCTAAAAAAAAAAAAATGAAAAAATCACATCACATCACACATGATATATTCTAATTTATTTATTTCTTTACCAATCTCTACATTTTACCAGCAAACATTAACTTTATCTCATTCCTACTCTACTTTTGAGTGCCCAGTTGTGCCAAAGTGTCCTTTAGTGGTGAATGGTTGAGGCCAGATCCAGTCCAAGACTACAAGTTGCATCTGGTTGTTCTATTCAGACCTCTCTTTTCATCTAGTACATTGCCCCACCCACTGTGTTTTATGACACTGACTCATAGAAATGTTTTCCAGCAGCTAAAGGCTTAAAGGATTCAAGTTAAACATTTTTGGCTTGAACATATCCTAGGTGATATATTGCATCACAACAGAGACACATAGTATCTGGTTGCCTAAGAAGAATGCTGAATTTTTGTTTTAAGTGAAGGAGGTTTGTGGATAATAAAAATGGTTTTGCACTGGAAAACAAAAAAAGATAACATTAGCCCAAAAGGAAAAATTAAAAGATTTGAAAACTAAATTTAGTGCCTAAGAAAGAAAAGAAAGTGGTTGGAAGATTAATAACTCAAAAGGAGGGCAGCACAAAAACAGCTCTTACATTTGTCCTGTGTCTATGTTAGCAGCGATGTGTCAGACATCAAACCACAGAACCCTGTCAGATTTATCACTAGAAACAGTGCTCCCCAAAGATGAAATAAAAAGCCTGAGAAAGATTAAGGAGACAGTGACTGTTCCAATCTTATTGATATAATATATAAAAAGAGATCACTGATAGTCTTAAATATAAATTTTCCTTGATAGTAAGAGTTTAGGATCTGGTTCCAATGTAAAATACTTGCCATGTAAACCTGGAACAGAGTAACCTCAGTAATAGAGAAGGCAAAGTGAGGTTTCTTCTTTTACATTCATGCATTTGTTCTGTCCGGCAAAAATTATGCTCTCTGGAATACCAAATAAGTTCAGAGGAGGTTATAAATGTTGGTTTATAATCCTTTTTCCACTCAGCAAAATTCAGTAAGCTGTAGAGTGTCAGCAGTTTTTCCTGAAGTCTAGGATAGGACTAATGTGTGTAGGAAAACAGGCCACACGTGGAGGCTCAGAGATAGATGTCTCACATCAGAATCAAGGAACAGGAAGCTGCTTGTACACCAGGTTGAGGAAAATGGAGAAAATCGTTATAGCAAAGGAGATTTTCCCCTCTAGAAAGTTGTGAGGTATACTTCACTTATCTGTACTTACAGCTTACTTTTCCAGTTTGCTCAGAATGCTGTGGCTGGCACAAAACCATTAATTTATCCTTTATGAAGAGTAAATAGATCCCTGTTCAGACAAGGTCCATAGGGCTGTTGTGGACCCAGACCTAGGGACTTCAGAGATGCCTAGGAGCATTTTCAAGAATATACATGTGCTGGGTGTTGTCCTAAGTTAATGAAATAGATGCCAGTCATTTCCCTGAAGAGGTCACATCTAAACCTTATCACAGTCTATGATTTTTTAGTCCATATAGTCTATAGGTCACTCACATATCTGTCTGCAAAGTATTTTATGGGTCTGGAAAACAACATGTGAAAATTGTAGGTTAATTGTAGAAAAAATAAAAAGTATTTAGAATACCTTCAATATTGTAGGGTAGTATTTTTGAAAAGTTAATGGATGTTATTTCCATAGCATTTTTCCATTTTATCTTCTTTCCACAAAAGTACTCAGACCACTCTGGGCTCAGGGAATCAGGGGGAAGATATGACAAGGAGGAAAGCTAAAGGATACTTCTGGGCACTGTTTGCAATTAGCCCTGTGAGGAATAAAAAGACCTCTGGGAATAGAAGATGTGTTTGAGAGAAACATCAGGAGAGACAACAGGACACTTTCTGCTTTACAGATGAAGTTACCTCAAACAAGACAAAGGTGGAGGGTGAAATAAAAGAGCGGGTAGAAAGAACAGAAAGGTGAGTGGGCTCTTTGACATGAACAATGATGGCATTAGCCAAAGGCTGTTGTGGGGGCTGTTAGAGCACCGAGGAGCCACGTGGGAGCTGAGCCAGCACCCAGACCAGTGCAGCCTTCATTGCGTGGAGTACCATCTTGTTTGCTCCAGGGTCTAGGTGAGCTGACCCTTCCTTAGCTACTTGCGAAGGACTGTACTTTGTCTATATCTAAAATTTTTCTGGTAATCACAAACAAAGGAAATGCCAAATCCACATCTGAAGAAATTACTCTCTTGTAATTTCCTAAGACATCTATTATTTTTTTTAATTACAGAAGTGATTGTGTTGGGGGAAAGTCTTCAGGATCCAATCAGGTGCTGAGTAGAGCCAGCTGAAGACCCCCTCTGAGCCAAGAGAGTGAAGAGCACAGCTTCATTACTGCTGGGACTCATCAGTTTAGGGATTTGAGAATCTGATGCAATGTACATTGCAGAAGAGTAGCCCAACAAGGATAGAAATCAACCCATTCTACGAAATGAGATCAAAAGACATCTTGTATCAATGATAGTAGCGTTTTGCACCTGCGCTTTAGAAGAGGATTAAGAATGTTGAGAGTCAGGAATAGCATCATAATTTCTTAGTTACTTAGTGTAAGGGCGTGGAAGCAGTTTTGTGTTTAGAGATGAAAACTCCACCTCCAGAGAGGAATTGAAGTAAGAAAATGTAGGCTGGATAGGGCAGACTGTGCCTACTCTAAATGGAACATTTTTTTCTAAGTGTCAGCAGACAGAATCTAGCCATCATTCTTAACTCCTTTCAGTTATCAGAGCCAGTTAGGAATGGGAAGAAAAGGAAGGCAAGGCTTGCTCCTGTAATGAGGGAAGCATGCTTTGAAAGGAACAAGGAAGCGGGTAGTGCCAGCCAAGTCCTAGAAGTTAATGTTGATGAAGAACGATTGTTGACAGATGAGAGATTCAAGAGCAGCATCAAAGACTTTTGGTGGTGGTGGGGGGGGGTGTTTAAAATTTCTCTAAGAGCTCTTTGCATGGGTGAATAAGCCCCATCTTGTTCAATTATTGTGAGAACTCGGGGAGTTGGTAAAATTAAGATGAGTTTAGGATCCTGGGGACACTTTAAGACATCTGGAAACAGCAAAGACCTGCCAGGGAAGCTCCATGTCAGAAAGCCCATTTCTATTTTCCTGTACTCATGGGACCTGGAGAGGAGTTGGTAATACAAATGCAAGAAGTTTAGAGTTAATGGCTGCATAGTGGGTTGTAAATTACCTTAAGTTGACATCATTTTAGGGCAAACATAATAACCACCTCTGAGGGTTTAGGGATATATTGAGGTGTAACTTATACTTTCATTATGCAGTATTAAAATGGAATTTCTTGTGGGCTATTGTGGTAATCTGAAATGTAGCTATGCCTGTACCGTAGCTAAAATCTTGGGATATGCTGTGTCAATATTGATTAAATAAATTCAACCTATGAAAAAGAATCATTCAGGACTCATAGTGGCTTATAAGCACCAGATATTGTTATGTGCTTATCTTTGTGTACACACTACTATACATAGAAAAATGGAAGCTGGAAATAGGCATGTTTGTAAATATTTCTTGTCTTCTCACAAGGATGTAATTATAAAATAGTCTCCCTCCTTTAAAAATCTTAGGGCTTTCATTTAGAATGTTTCTTGATATCTGAGGAGGGGGAAGAAAAACTAGAGTTCATAACATGTTCTTCTATGAAATTGTCTTGGTTACAGTCAATGTAGAAAGTCTAAGGATGAAATTAAATGAGCTCTGACCTGAGAGACCAAGACAGATAGAGACAGAGACAGAAAGGATAATTGCATTTTATAATATAAGAACTAATGATGTGGAAAATATCAAAGGTTAGATTTCCTGAGAAACACATTCTGAGACAGAGATTTGCAAGCAAAGCCTTTTTTTAAATATTTATTTTATTGTTTTGAGAGAAGGGGAGAGAGAGAAGAGGGGAGTTCCCAGAGCAGTTTACATAGTTGTACATCATTAGCTGTGAAGTGGTTTCATTCCACTCAGGTGGATGTCTCCTAGGGCAGGAACCAAATCAGAGGCCTCCCGCATGGGAGGTGAGAACCTTTGCCACCAAACCATCATAGTGGCTACCCGTTGAGCTGCTGTTCAACATGTGGGTTTGTATGGGCTGGGGCCAGGAATCAAGCCCTGGACCTTGCTATTGTGAGGCAAGTGCTCAACTGCTGAGCTATTCTGGCATCCCATAAGCAGAAGATTTTTTGAGGAATGGCCTCAGCAAAAACAAACAAACAAACTGTGAAGGAGTGAGGGAAGCATACAAAGGCAGGAAGTTGAATTGTCATGCAGTTTCAACATAGCCACCAGTCAATCTTGTTTGGAGCTCTGACTCTGGGAAAGCCTGGCAAAGCTACCTTCAGTCAAGGAAACAGGACAAGTCCTTTGTCTTATGCATCAACATTCACTGGATGACCATCAGCCTTGGAGATGAAGCATAACCTTAGATGAGGCAACTTTGCTAGAGAGGAGGAAATTCCTGGGGAGGGTCCTTAAGAGGGCAACAATGCTGAAAGCTGGGGAAGCAGTACCTCCATCCTGTAGGAGATTAGATAGCATAGTGCAGCATCCACTGCACGAGTCCTTTCATGAGGAAGGAGCTGAGTTGAGGTGACATTTTTTTAAATTTATTTATTTTTTGTTTTTGAAAGAGAGACAGACAGACAGACAGAGAGGGAGATACAGGGGCGGGGAGGGGAGAGAGAGCAATCTCCACAGTTGCATGTCATTAGTTTTCTACATAGTTTCATTCCACAGGTGGGTGCAGGGCTGTGCAGGGCAGGAACTAGCTGCGGCCTCTTGCAGGAGAGGCACGCCCTTGTGAGTCAGGGTACTTCCACATGGGCAGCACGCCTGGGGCAGAAGCCAAACCAGGGGCCTCCCATATAGGAGGCTCGTCCTGGTGATGAATGAACTAGGGCACACCCCATTTCAACATATGGGTCAGTACGGGCCAGGGCCGAGATTTGATCCTTGGATCCCAAGGCTGCAAGATGAGCACTCATCCCACTGAGCCATCCTGGCTTCCCCCAAGGTGACATTCTTGACCTCTCTGCAGTCTCTCTTACCCTT
This sequence comes from Craseonycteris thonglongyai, assembly GCA_004027555.1. Classification (NCBI taxonomy): domain Eukaryota; kingdom Metazoa; phylum Chordata; class Mammalia; order Chiroptera; family Craseonycteridae; genus Craseonycteris; species Craseonycteris thonglongyai. The sequence goes on along the minus strand of PVKE010023977.1, from coordinate 18,115 downwards.
CACTACTGGGTATTGAAAAGGAGAACTTAATTTACTGATGAGTTTGCAAGGAGAAATCAAGCTCATATCCCAGTTTTCTTCCCTTTCTTTTAGTTAAGAACTACTAACAGGAAAAATAATGAGGCTTTCCTCTCTACTCTTTTTCTCCCTTCAGGAAGGACTGTGGGTGATAGCAAAACAGAAGAGTGAGAAACCTCCTCCCTGCCTCATATTGGTGTACACTTCTGATGGGCAAAGCACAGGAAGAGGAAGGAAAGTAGAAATGTGTCTATTAGAGAACTTACAAGGGAAACTACCCATATGTGTTCCAACACCCATGGTGCCTGTCAACACAAATGAGGAAGACATAAACATAAGTGGAAATTGAAAGCTCTTCACATGTCAATGTAGACAAGAAGCTCACCGCATGAATATAATGCTGTCTTCCCTTCCAGTGCCCCTTCAAAGCTATGACTCTCACACTCAAGTAACATTATTCAGTCACTGAGGCCAATGGTATCTCACTGTCCCACTCTCCCACTCTTTTTTTTTTATTGTTTTTTTTTTATTGTTTTTGTTTTTGTTTTTTTGACAGAGAGAGAAACAGACAGAGACACAGAGAGAAAGGGGAGGGCCCAGATCAGTCTCCATAGTTGACAACATTAGTTTTCCATATTGTTTTACTCCACAGGTGGGTGCAGGGCTGCGCAGGCAGGAACTGGGCTGGGAGCCTCCCACATAGGCCCTGGCAAGAACTGAACTGAGGGCACACCCCAGTTCAGCATGTGGGTCCACCTGGGCTGGAGCCGGGATTCAATCCTCGGTCTCCAGGGCCCCAAAGCGAGCGCTTAACCCGTTGAGCCATCCTGGCTTCCCCTCACTGTCCCACTCTTAATCGTACTTTATTTCTGATCTCTAGCAACCTTCTGCTCATCCACCCACCTCACTGAAGTTTGCAGCATTGAATTCAGTCTTCCATTTTACCCCAGCTCTTGATTTTTGCCTGTAACATTCTCCTTGTCCCATCACTAAACCAATAAGTACAGATAGATCAAATGCTTCTTGAGTTAGGTTGAAGGACAAAAGGAATAAATGTATTCAGGGTAATGTGGGCAATGTTGATTGATATATTTTTTAATTATTCCATCATAATTTTCTGTTATTGTCAAATTTTATGCCATCACACCCTAACAGAATTCTCTAAGAATGTCCTCTGAAAACCCTGAGAGGAAAAATAAGTCACAGATTCTGGCCATAAAGAGCTTCCAGTCTAGAATATAAATTTTAAGCAAGATTACAATGTAATTTGTCATCATTTCATGATTATATCACACTATGGAATACAGACGTGGGAGCTATTTACTCTGCTAGAGTAGGGGGTCAATCAAGAAAGTCTTCTTAACTAAACAGAGAACAGTTGAGATCAGTTTGCAAGGATGAAGACAAGAAAGATCAAGGTCATTTGGAAAAAAAAAGTAAAAAGAGTGAAGAAGTTTTTGGAGGTGTGAAAGAGTTTGCATTGTAGTATTATAACCAATAGCTTTGATGTTCCAAACCCTAACAGTTGGATGTTCCTAACCATTTCCAACTCCCCACAACCAATTTCTACCACATTGATTTGAACAGAGAAAGTGCTTAATAGAGTTATATTTAAGAAGTTTCTTTTATTCTTATCAGTCTTGTTCTAGAAAATTCTTACTGTGTTTTTGGTTCATGAAGAGTACATTTTACATGTATATGTGGAGATGGCCAAAAGAATGGTTACTCTCTTAACAAATAGCCAAAGAACATTTCTACAGTAAACTCTATCAACAAGGATGAATTATTAGTGTGGCAGAAAATGGCTATATGAAACTTTGATTCATTTGCACCTTTACTAAGTTCAAATGCCTTCAGATTCCTCTGTTCACCTACAATGGGTGTTGTCATTTGCCTCTCTCATGATCAATCTCTCTTCTTATAACAACAGCTCTGACTTTTGCTGGTGATTAATATGAGTCTCCTTCTTTGCCTCTCCAGATCCATTTTCCTGCCTTCCCACTCTGCTCCTATTGACCACATGTCTCTGTGTTCTTCTTTTTGGTTTTCCTATACTCGCCGGCACACTTATAAATAATTCCCATTTAACATTTTTCATCAAATTCCTCAATTCTTACTATGCTCTGAGGTCTAATCAAGAGCTTACTCTCTTACCCAAAGGGGTGACCTTATAACTCAGGCCTAAGCCAATCAGCACAACTCTTCCACTGGCTATAACTGTTGCTGACCTAATGAAAGTAAATGTCAGTACCTTTGCTGGGAATGGTAGGACAAAGATGTTTACTCTGTTCTGCTGAATACAAAGGTAGAAAGATGCATTCCTGTGAAATGCTGAAAGATATCTTGCAACCACAAGGGCATACCTGAAAATAGAACCAACACCTAAAAAATAAAACCAAGAAGTGCTTATAAAAGTAATAGGCAGGGGAAGCCAGGATGGCTCAGTGGGTTAAGCGCCCTCAGTTCAGTTCTCTCTCTGTCTCTGTATCTCTCTCTCTCTCTCTCTCTCTCTGTGTCAAAATAAATAAATAAATCAAAATAAATAAATAAATAAAAATATTTAAAAAAACAAAAAAAAGTAATAGGCAGAATAATGTTCCCCCAAAATGTCAATGTCCTAATCTCTTATACCTATGAATGTCAGATTGCATGACAAAGGGGAATTAAGGTTGTAATCCACTGAACTTGTGATGGGCAGATTAATCTAGATTACCTGAGTGAGCCCAATATGACCACAATTGTTCCTTATAAATAAAGAGACAGAAGAGAGAGAAGCAGAAAATGACAACATGAGAATGACTCATCTACTGTTGCTAGATTTGAAGACAGAGGAAGGGAGTCATAAGGCAATATGCACAGGCAGCTATTAGAAGCTGGAAAAGACAAATCAAATTCTCTTCTAGGGCCTACAGAAGAAACACAGTCCTGCCAACACCTTGTTTCTAGCTCAAAGACATCCTTATCAAACTTCCTACAAGAATAGATTTGGATGGTTTTAAGAAAATAAATTTGTGGTAATTTTGTTACAGGATAAATAGTAAACTACTATAAATACAATAAAGAAACTTAAGAAAGTGAGTCCATTAGTTTAGTGATACTAAACTAAAAGAATCTTAATTGATACATTGCTGAAATCACACAATTGACAAGTAACAAACTATCTACCAATAGGTATATTTTCTATTGACCTCCTATGATGATGCCCTTTCTGAGATTCTTGCTACACAAGGTTTTACTGAATAATTGTAGAAACTGTGCAAGACAATGGAACCTGACTGGAGGAGTAGCAGAGATATTGAGAAGGTGAGGAACTTAAGGGTTTTTTTTTGGGGGGGGGGGTTATTTCTATTTTTTTATTATTAATTTTGTCGTTATTGTTAAATTTATTGGGGTGACATTAATTGATAGCGATTACATTGTTTCCAGGTGTACAATTCTACATTATATTGTCTATACATCGCATTATGTGCTCACCACCCAGAATCAGCTCACTTTCCATCACCAGATATTTAATTCCCCCTCCCTACTCACCCCCACCCATCTCTCCCACCCAACTCCCCCCTTACCTTCAGGTAACCACTAAACTATTGACTGTGCCCATGAGTTTTTGTTTCTTTGTTCCTTTCAGTTTTATATTCCACCTATAAGTGAGGTCATATGTTTCTTGATTCTTTCATTCTGACTTATTTCACTTAGTAAATGTTTTCAAGGTCCATCCATGTTGTCACAAATTGCCGTATTTCATCTTTTCTTACTGCTGAGTAGTATTCCATTGTATAAATGTACCACAACTTCTTTATCCAGTCGTCTATCAGAGGACACTTTGGTTGATTCCACAACTTGGCCACCATGAAGAGTGCTGTGGTGAACACTGGGGTACATGTATCTTTGTGGATTAAGGTTTTCGGGTTTTTTGGGTAGATACCCAGGAGAGGGATTGCTGAGTCATATGGCAATTCTATTCCTAGTTTTCTGAGGAATCTCCACACTGCCTTCCACAGTGTTGTACCAATTTACATTTCCACCAGCAGTGTATGAGGGTTCCTTTTGTCCACAGACTCTCCAGCACTTGCTATTACTTGTCTTGTTGATTATAGCCATTCTAACAGGTGTGAGGTGGTATCTCATTGTGGTTTTTATTTGCATTTCCCTAATTGTTAGTGATATTGAACATTTTTTTCATGTATTTGTTGGCTGTTTGTATGTCTTCAGGAGAGAAGGGCCTGTTTAGATCTTCTGCCCATTTTTTAGTTGGATCTTTTGTTTTGTTGTTGTTGAGCTATATGAGTTTTTTATATATGTTAGATATTAGCCCCTTATCAGAGGCACTGGTTGCAAATATTTCTCCCATTCAGTTGGTTTCCTTTTTACTTTGTTGATGGTGTCCTTTGCTGTGTAGAAGCTTTTTAGTTTGATATAGTCCCATTCATTTATTTTTGCTTTTACTTCCCTTGCCTTTGGGGTCAAGTTCATAAAGTGCTCTCTGAGCCCAAGGTCTATCAGTTTAGTGCCGATGCCTTCTATGCACTTTATAGTTTTGGATCTTATGTAGAGGTCCTTAATCCACTTTGAGTTAATTTTGGTATATGGTGACAGTTCACAGTCCAGATTCATTCTTTTGCATGTGGTTTTCCAATTTTCTCAGCACCATTTACTGAAGAGGCTTTCTTTTCCCCATTTTATATTTTTTGCTCCTTTGTTAAAGATTATCAGGGGCACAGGATGGTTCAACGCATGCAAATCGATCAACGTGATACATCACATAAACAAAATTAAAGATAAAAACCATATGATTGGGGAAGCCGGGATGACTCAGTGGGTTAAGCGCTCACTTTGCAGCCCCAGGGACCGAGGATAAAATCCCAGCCCCAGCCCGTGTGGACCCACATGCTGAACTGGGGAGTGCCCCCAGTTCAGTTCTCACCTGGGCGAGACCCCGGCCCAGTTCCTGCCCTGTGCAGCCCTGCCCACCTGTGGAATGAAACTATGTGGAAAAAGCAATGATGTGCAACTATGGAGACTGTTCTGGGACCTCCCCCTTCTCTCTGTCTCTGTCTCTATATCGCTCTCTCTCTCTGTCAAAAATAATAAAAATAAATCTTTAAAAAAAATTTAAAAAACAAACAAACAAAAAAAGAAACACCATATGATTATATCAATTGATGCAGAAAAAGCATTCCACAAGATACAACATCCATTTATGATCAAAACACTTAATAAAATGGGTATAGAAGGAAAATACCTCAACATAATAAATGCCATATATGACAAACCCTTAGCAAATGTTATACTGAACAGGGAAAAACTGAAACCTTTGCTTCTAAAATCAGGAACTAGACAGGGATGTCCACTATCATCACTGCTATTCAACACAGTGCTGGATGTCCTAGCCAGAGCCATTAGGCAGGAAAAGGAAATAAAAGGCTTTCAAATTGGAAACGAAGAAGTTAGACTGTCACTTTTTGCAGACGATATGATCCTTTATATAGAAAACCCCAAAGATTCCACCAGAAAACTGTTAGAAATACTAAATTAAGGTATTTTAAAAATGTGTAAATGTACCACAACTTCTTTACCTAGTCACCTATCAAAGGACACTTTGTTTCCACAACTTGTCCACTGTGAACAGTGCTGTGATGAACATTGGGGTACTTATATCCTTATGAATCAAGGTTTTCAATTTGGAGGGGTAGATACCCAGAAGAGAGATTTTTGGGTCACATGGTAATTTTAGTCCTAATTTTCTGAGAAATCTCCATACTGCCTTCCATAGTGGTTGTACAAATTTACATTCCTACCAGCAATGTATGAGGGTTCCTTTTTCTCTACAGCCTGTCCAGCACTTGTTATTCCTTGTCTTGTTGATTATAGCCTTTCTAACAGGTGTGAGGTGGTATCTAATTGTGGTTTTAATTTGCATTTCCCTCCTTGCTAGTGATGCTGAGCATATTTTTATATATGTCAGTGATAAGAAAAGATGAAGTACTGCTATTTGCAACAACATGGCTTGAACTTGAGATCATCATGTTAAGAGAAATAAACCAGACTAAAAATATCAAGAACCATATGACTTCATTTATATGTGGACTATAAAACTGAAAGATGCAGTCAAACTATTCACCAAAGAACCACTTAACAAAAGAACATTAACTTAGGGACACAGTCAATAGTTTAGTGGCTACTTGAGGGTAAGGGGGAGTGATGTGGAGAGCAGGGAGGGAGAATCAAATATATGGTGATAAAAGAGAGCTGATTCTGGGTGGTGAGCACCCAATTCAATACATAAACAATGTAATGTAAAATAATACACCTGGAACCTATGTAATTTTTGACAACCAATGTCACCCCAATAAATTGAACAATAAAAAAAGTGTGGTATATTCAAAGGCAAAAAGGAGAAAAATAGCAAGCATCTGGGAAAGAAAGGATATGTGAGGGCATGTAACACATCATCCTGATGACAGGAGTGTTACATAAGCACTGTAGAATAATTTTAATGATTATGCTTTTTCTTAGAAATTCTTTATTCTTTAGCAATGTGTCATCACAAAACTTTTTCAAAAAAGCCATAACTACATCTCACTGATGAGCACTGTGAGGAGTAGAGAAGCAAAGCAACTTGTCCAAGTATATGGAGAGTTAATAATGACAGCTGGGATTAGTGACAGCCTCTATTACTGCAATGTCTGTAGATTTAACCACTTGGTCATACAATCAACATAAATGCAAGTTTTCAATTCTCAAACATAATACCATTAAATCCTCATATGTTCACACAGAGCTTAACGCTAATTGTGATAATTGTAAACTCATTCTATGTTCTTCTCTCTAGGTTACAATTAAGAAGGCACATGTGCTTAAAGGAAAATAACTTTTGGCTGGGAATCTGACCTCTTTCTTCCATTCGTAAAAAAGCTTTGTCTTTTAAAGCTGTGTGGCCTTGAGCAAGTCACTTTACCTCTCTGAATTTCAACCTGTTGTCTTTTGAAAGGAATAGACTTGCTGATTCTAAGTTCTTTCAAATTGTCGTATTCTTTTATTTAAGATTTATTTTATTGTTTTTGACAGAGAGAAGGGGGAGGGTCCAGAGCAGTCTCCATAGTTGTGCGTCATCGGTTTTGACATGGTTTTGTTCCACACAGGTTGGCGGGGGCCATACAAGGCAGGAGCTAGGCTGGGGGCCTCCTGCCTGGGAGACACGCTTCCTCCAGCCAGGGACAAAACTGGGGGTGGGGGGCTAGAACCAAACTGGAGGCCCCTCATTTCAGCATATGGGTCTGCACGGGCAGGGGTCAGGATTCGATCTTCAGTCCCTGGGGCTGCAAAATGAGTGTTTAACCCACTGAGCCATCCCAGCTTCCCCAACAAATTGTTATAATCATTGTGTTTCTGATATAGCAAAGCTGATGAGTTTAAACTTTGGGCTGAAGTGTTTACATTTCACAGGGAGACAATAGGGGTACAGCTCCTGAACAGAACTAGAATAATTATCTGAGTAGAATTATTCAACAGTTGAGCATAAACATGAAGAGGTAGATGCCAGAATCAAGGAGATGAGAGAGAAAGTTGTAGAATACCACTCATATTCACTTAATAATCCATCATTTATTCCTCTAATAATTAGGAACAATAGTGGAAAGCTTTTTCCACTATAGCACCTTCTATTTACCTGGAGGCTCTCCTCAGTTCCAGTCTCTCAGACTACAAAAGGATTGAATGTGGTAAATTGTTGCTATGTATCTCTGGGAAACTTTTCAGGTTGAAACTTTGGCCTCTGGCCACCTGGGTGAGAAGGACCAAGCTGGCACCGACATTACCTATTGGCAGCCAGGATAAGATCTCAGGTTGAGGGAGGGGCACAGGCATAGTGGTGAAGAAAGAGAAAGTACAGGATACAAAGGTAGATTTCTGGGAGTTGTGAACAAAGATGCCAAGGCAGGGAGCCAGGTATATCACTCCCACTTGCCAGGGAATGGCAAGAAGCAGGGACACAGTATGGCAGGCATTCTCCCAGCTTTAGTTTCTGAGCCAAACTCCTCTGTTTTGCAGAAACAACCCTGGAAATAGTTCAGGGAAATAAAAAGCCTGAACACATAGGACAGTTGTGGCTATCTGTGTTGTTCTACCTTTGTTTTCACTATAATTAGTTCTTCATGGCTTCTCCATGCATCTAGTTAAATGTACTTGCACATGAACAGAAAACCAAGAATCTGGCCCAATAAATTTAAAGAACTGCTTGATAACCCACAATACACACCTTTTGTCAATTAGTATGCACTTCTGTGACAAAACTATTTGAAACAGGACTTACAACCAGTAAAAAATAAAGTGTGAAAGGATAGGAGGGAAATATTAGTTTATGATCAAGTCAACAAGTACAGTAAGATAGAAAATCATTTCAATCATTAAGGAGTTATGGAATGTGGTGGGTATTTGGGACAAAATGCCACTGTTGGCTATTGTTAGTCAAGAACTTCCAAGATGACCAACTGATGATATGTTAGATGACTTGCCCTTATAAGTTCACAAAGATCAGGAATCAAACTGGCCATTCCCCAGGACAACAAAGTCTCTAAGCAAATATTCAACAAATATTTATTGAGTCCTTGCTCAGAGTATGATACTGTCATGAAAGCTGTGAGGTAATACAAAATAGAAAAAAGACTTGTCCCTAGCAATCAAGAGACTTATGGTGGTTAGAGATGATGTTCACTTTCCCTAAGGAGTTCACGTGCTTTTTGTTTAGAGGCATCTATAGAAATCAGGCAATTATTTGTTTCACTTTGACCACTAGAAATATTTGGATTCACCTTTGATAAACATATCAGATTCTGTGGTCTGCAAAGTTCTCTGTTTTAATTTTTCCATTTCACCCTCAAATCTTGATATTATATTTTCTCTATAATTTTCCTGAATTTATTGTTTATCTGTAGTCATGAGGATAGAAAAGTAATTACAAATAATGAGGGCTGAGACATGTTCTTAAAGATAGAATGGTGTAAGTGCCATAATAGAGGTTCACATGTGGAGGGTAGAGATTAGATGAAGAAGATATGAATTTCATCTGGATAGAACCTGGGAAGTCTTATAGAGGAGATAACTTTCTGAGAGTAGAAAGTGCAAATTCAAAAACCTAGAGGGGTCTGGTGAGCAATGTAAATAAAATAAGTGGTTCAGGCAAAGATGGGAGAATGTAAAGCTCATGGATATTCTAAAGATGATGATAATTCTGTAGCTCCAGCTTTTTGACAAAAATTGCCGATAGATAAGATTATGCTTCAAAATCCCTTAAATCACCCATAAATTATAGAAGCAATACTTGAGTCCCAAAACAATACTGCTTATACGTACTTATGTGCTCTGATGCCAAGTTAATTAGTATATATTGTCATATCATTTTTCCAGTTGTGTGCTAGATGGTGGAACTGGGGAGAACAATTATATAATTATTTCTTTTGAGAAACAAAAAAGTTGGATCACTGTGAGTTAAAGTGTATTGTATTCTCTTATATATACTATCACCAAAATAAAAGTTAAGTAGAACATCTCATTCAGAAAGACAACACATTGGATTAGTGGAAGTTATCAAAAATCAATTGACCACAAGATTGAGGTCTGGTCAAAATGGCAGATTAGGTAGAGATTATGCTTTGCCTCCTCCCATGGCCACATTAAAATTACAACCATATTATGAAACAATCAATCTGGAGAATAATCTGAAGACTAGCAGAACAGAAGTTTTATAACTAAGATTATAAAAAAGCCACCTCAAGATTGGTAGGAGGGACAGAGACACGAAATGGGATTGCCCTACACTCATGCGTGGTTGTCAAGAATTGGGAAGGATATCTTGGCTGCAGAGGTCCCCCTGAAAAATGAGAGGTCCTAGTTCTACATCAGGCTCCCTAGTACAGATCACCAGTACCAGGAAAAGGATCCTCCATGGCATCTGGCTATAAAAATTAGCAGGAATTCTGTCCATCTGAGTGAAACAGAGGGCTGCTAGAAACCCAGGTATTCTCTTAAAGGACAGATTCTCTCACACCCAGGCACTCAGTTGGCTTGTGGGAAGGGACTGTGGCTTGGAAGGTGCAAGAGACACACAAGTAGAGACTTAGTTGTATGGCTTCAAGATGAGGAATAAAGGAAAAGCTATCATTATCCCTGTGTTGAGACTTCCTCACATGTAGTTGATGGGAATATGCCATCTTTCCTGTTTTGAGTCCTCCCTATACCTGGCCAAATATGAATTTTCATTGGCCTGGTGAGCTCTGTGGTGAAAAAGGTGAAGGGATTCAAAAGTACAAATTGGTAGTTATGAAATTGTCATGGGGATGTAAAAGTAAAGCATAGGGAATATTGTCAATAATATAATAACTATGTATAGTGCCAAATGGATACTAGACTATTCAGAAGATCACTGCCTAAATTTTATAAATGTTTAACCACTATGCTATACATCTAAAACTAGTATGAGATAATATTAAATGTCAACTATAATTGAAAAAAAAATTTCAGTGGTGGTGGGAGATTAGAAAATTGAAGGAGAATAAAAGTTTTAAATTTCCAAGTATAGAAAAAATAAATCATGGGGCTGTAACATACAGCATAGGGAATATAGTCAATAATATTGTGAAAGCATTGTATGTCATCAGATATTTTCTGGACTTACCATGGTAATCACTATATATATGTTGAATTACTATGGTGCATACCTAAATTAATATAATATTGTATATTAGCTATATTATAACTATATTTTAATAAAGTTCTTTTTTAGAAAATAGAAGACCGTGAGAACTTCAGCATTTTAATGAAGATTGATATGGTGGTGACCCAGAAATACAACAAGTCATCCTCAGGCAAATTCTAATAAAAAGTTTCCAAAGTTAGACAGGACAAAGAAAGTTATAAACGTAAAGGGAGACTTGAAAGGATATTGTTGACTTGCAAGGACACCCTGGATTAAACAGAACCACCAATTAGGGTAAAGAAAATTTCATTTTGGCAGCCTGGTCAGAAATGTTGCTTCTAACTATCAAATCAGCAGTCTCCATTTTCTTCTGTGCTTCACTCTCCAAACTTTCAGATATGACTGTTTCACTTACACCAAAGTATTTGGGAAACAGAATCTTCTTGATGGAATTTCAAGCCTAAAATTTTACTCAAATGTGCATTGTACAATTCAGTCAATTGTCAGAAATCAAGTACAAGGGTCAGCAAACCTGGCTCAGCTGTGAGGCTACGAAAGAGTCCAAGTTTATAGATTTTAAAAAATATCTAAAATAAACTGATTGGATTTCAAGAGTTCAAGTGAACTCTACAATGAATCAACACAATAAAATCACCTTGAGGAAGGAAAACATCAGAGGGATCAGAATTTGCTAATAATTACTGGAGTCATTTTGTGCCAGAAAGAATGATCCAGTGAAATGATTAAAATCTAATGTTAAAAGGCTCAAATCTATAGTTCTCTACTGTAAAATTAATCTTTTCTCTTTCAAAGGAAGTTTTGAGTTACCAAAGAAATAATAATACCATGACTGTGATTTTGTCCTTGCCTTACCTCCAACTCTTATTCTCCATGTTGTTTTCATAAATAGAGTCTTGTGCTGTGAGAAGAAAAAGTAAGATTATAAAAGGCATCCCATGGCAGGAGAAATCTGCCTGAAACTAGGAGTTTCATTTTTTGACTTCTCTTCACTGACTACAATTATGTGGTCTGTTTTAAAAAAATAAAGTAGCCATATGGTAATTATATTTTTAATATTTCAAGGAACCTTCATACAGTTTTTCACAGTGGTTGTACCAATTTACATTCCCCCCAGCAGTGTATGAGTATTCCTTTTTCTCCAAGGCTTCTTCAGCACTTGCTAATACTTGTATTGTTGATAATAGCCATTCTAGAGTTTGTAAGGTATATCTCATTGTGGTTTTTATTTGCATTTCCCTAATAACTAGTGAAATTGAGCGTCTTTTCAGATAGCTGTTGGTCATTCATATGTCTTCTTGAGAGAAGTATCTGTTCAGGTTGTCTGCCCATTTTTTAATGGGATTGTTTGTTGTTGTTGCTGTTTTTGAGTTGTATGAGTTATTTACCCGTTACAATCTGGATATTAGCCTCTTGTTGAAGATGTTCTTTGAAAATATCTTCTTCCATTTTGTTGGTTGCCTCTTTGCTTTGTTGATGGTTTGTTTTGCTGCACAGAAGCTTTTTAATTTGATATGGTTTCATCCACTTATTTTTGCTTCTACTTCCCTTGTCATTGAGGTCAAATTCATAAAATTCTGTCTACACCTAAGGTCCATAAGATTAGTGCCTACACTTTTTCCTTTGCATTTTATTATTTTGAATCTTATATTTAGGACTTATATTCATTCTGTGTTAATTTTTGTGTATGGTGACAAGTAGCAGTCTAATTTCATTCTTGTGTATGTGGCTTTCCAATTTTGCCAGCATCATTATTGAAGAGGCTTTCTTTTTTCTTTGTATTTTTTTGGGTCCTTTGTCAAAAATTATTTGCCCATATACATGTGGGTTTATTTATGGGTTCTAAATTCTGTTCCACTGCTCTGTGTGTTTGTTTTTCTGCCAATACCATGCTGTTTTTGATTACTTTCATTTTGTAATATAATTTGGAGTCAGGGAGTATGATACTTTTGGTCTTATTCTTTTTTTCTTAGGATTACTTTGACTATTCAGGATCTTTTGTGGTTCCATACAAATGATCATATGATCCAGAAATCCTTCTTGTGGATATTTAACCCAAAAATTTGAAAAAAAAATCTGTAAATATCTATGTACCTCTATTCTCATTTCAGCATTACTTATGATGGCCAAAACATTGAAGCAACTAAAGTGTCCCTCAATAGGTTATTAGATAAAGAAGATGTGGTACATAAATACAATGGAATATTACTCAGCCATAAGAGAATGAAATACAGCCATTTGTGACAATATAAACTGACCTTGTCGATATTATGTTAAGAGAAATAAGTCAGGTGAAAAAAGTTGAGAACCATATAATTTCACTCATATGTGGGACATAAAACTTAAAGCAACAAACAAACATGACAAAAAAAAACTGACACACACAAACAAACACTTTAGTGGTTACCAAAGGGAAAGGGGTGGGATGGCAGATTAGAAAAGAGTAAAGGGGGTCAAATATATGGTGACAGAAGGAGATTTAACTTCAGGGGGTGAACATGTAGTACAATATATAAATGATGTACATTAAATATTTTTAAAATAAAGAAATAAAAAACTGTCCCTAAAGTTAGAATTCTGGTGTCTGAGGACTCAAATCCAATTTCTATGGAACAAGGGAAGGCAAGCTGTTGTCATAATGTCATTATCAAATTCTCTGTGAACAAAGACCATACTTGGTCACAAATCCTGGGAAGTGGATCTGTGGTGCTAACAGGTAGAAGGGGGATGCTTCTTTACACTACTGAGGAAATATCTGTGGCTTATGGAAACTGGTTTAGAAGTTTGACTGGCAGTGATATTCTCTAGGGACAGATTGATCTCCAAGGAATATATTCACTTTAATAAGAAATTTTTTACCAAATTTTCAGACTTCTGCTGCTTTATAAAGCACAGCTCTAAGGGGAGCAGGTACAGATGAAACAAACACAAATCAAAAAACTATATAACTTCAAAGAGTCAAAAATAAATAAATAAACACAAGGTATAGTTGTGGTTTGGATGCCTTTCTTAATGCTTATTCCCACTTTTCCACTTCCTTTCTGGGCTAAGCCACTTAAGAGGGAGAAGAAACTCCTTTATGATAAAGCAAAGGAGGAAGTAATATAAACATCTTCTCAAAGACTAAGAGACTTGATGTGGTCATCAAAATTATACTGCATTTTGATCATTCAGGCCCTTAACTTGGCTTTCTCCTCTCCTGCCTGACCTTGAGTCAGGTCATTACTTCTTAGGCCACCACTTGAGAGAAGCAGGAACAACTGAAAGTGAAACACAACACTGAAAGTATATCCTGTAGAGCAAACTTGAAGTCTAGGGCCTTGCATAGCACCTAAGTGCTTATAAAATCTTTTTTGAGAAAATATAAAAGGAAAACAGTACTACTACAAATTAGATTTAGGTCACAGTCACAGACATTGTAATTTCACAAAAGTTTAATCAGAGTACAATTAGAAGTTTTTACTTAATAAAAAATAGGGATAATCCACTAGGGATAAAATCCATAGTTAACATTCAGAACTTGGAAGTGTTCAATATTTTTAAAAATCAATTACATTGCCATTTTCTGGATCCTAGCATTTTTTTGGTTAGAAACAAATGAGAATTATTTAGATATGAGGAAGTGCTTTGTAACTCTAAATTGCTATTCATATAAAATACTTTTTTGAAATTGTTTTGGGTCAGGTTGAGCACTCTAAATTTAGTTTCTTTTATCAGCCTCTTAAAACATTTCTGGAAGTGCTTGCTCCAACTTTCTATGATTCTATAATATTTATTTAACAGTGACTATATTCCAGCTAGTATTCTCAGTCCTGGGGATATGGCAACAAATAAAAGGTACGGCTTCTGCTCTTTTGCAGTTTACATTTAGTGTATAAGAGGAGAGAGCAATAAACAGAAAACCACCATGAATAAACCAGGTTAAGAATGTTGTAAGAAAATCAAACAGGTTGGTATAAGAATAATGAATTGGGATAAGCTACCTTAGCTTAGGTGTTTAGGGAAGGCCTCTCTGAGAAGGTATCATTGAACTGAGACTTGAGTATTAACGAGGAGTCATCAATGGTGAGAAGGAGCTTACCGTTTTAAAAGATAGAAAGGCTGGTGTGACCAAAATATAGTAAATAAAAAGAGAAGTAAAAAAAAAAATGTCCCAAGAGTTATGCAGCAGACAGGTGGGACAGGATCTGATAAATCAGGATAAGGAGTTTAGACTATATCTAAAAGCTATGGAAAAGTCATTGAGCATTTTAAGCAATAGGTGATATGATCTGATTTATGCTTTTAGAATATCACTTTCTTTCTCCTCTTGGCCATGACTGACTAAATGGTTTAGGAAAAGTCTTCCTATTCAGAATGAGAAAAGAAAAAGTAAGACTAACTTCTGACTTCTCAACTGATACATGAATCTAGAAGGCAGTGAAATGATACCTGTAAAATACCAATAGAAGGAGATGCCAGAATCACAAGGTCCAGAGTTCGATTCTCAGCTCCAGCCCATGCAAACCCTCATGTTAAACTGTGGTGAAACTGGTAACCACTGAGTTGTCAGATCGGTGGAGAAGGTTCTCATCTCCCATGCAGGAGGCCTCAGTTTGGTTCCTGCATGGCCCCACATTCACCTGTGTGAAATGAAACTATGTCACAACTAACGATGTACAACTATGGAGAGTCTTCTGGGCCCTCCTCTCTTCTCTCTCTCTCTCTCTCTCACACCTTCTCACAAACAATAAAGTAAATCTTTAAAATACTAATAGAAAATAACTGCCATTTTAGATCTATACTAACTTTTATTCCATATCTAGTTATATACTAACAGAAATGCATATGTGTGTATTTGTATAAACACACAAAGAGGTGTTCAGAGCAATATCTTTCATAATAACCCAATCTGGAAACAAGCCAAAGATTCATTATTAATGGGTTTAACAAATAAATCATAGTATACTCATACAATGGAGCACTATTAAACAAAGAAATTGAATAAACTTCTTCTACACACAACAATATAATTAAATTTTATGCACATAAAATGCAAAAATAAAAAAATAAACATTTCAAACAAATGCAGAGATAAATTATCTCCAATTGAACAACATTAAAAGAAAATACTAAAAGGTATTTTTCAGTCAAAAAGAAAATGAGTACAGATGAAAGCTCAGAGATGCCAGAATATACATAGAGCAATTAAAACAGTGAATCTGTCAATAAATTCAAATAAATATTTATGATACAGAACAATAATACTAAAGTCTCATGGGGTCTAAATTACATACAAATATATAATTAATATACCTAACAAATATAGTACTAAAGTCTGGAGTAAATAAAGTTAAGTTGTTTTAGGACTATGCATTGTTCAAGGTCAAAAATATTCTTGGTAAGAGAAAGAGGAGAAAGAATAAAGAGGAAATAAGAAAAAAAAAGGTGAAGAACAAAAAGGAGGAGAGGGAAAGAAGTGAAGTAAGAAGGATTTTAATTTATTGGATGAAGGTTTCCTGTATAGTTATAGTGATTCATATAATGTGGTATAAGTTCAAATTTAAACACATGGACAATAGAGCAATAAATATGTTAAAAATACAAAAAAAAAAAAGGAGGTTACTTTTTTTTTAAGAGAATCAATTGTAGAAAAGAATGGGGGAAAAATTGTAGGTCCAGTTACAAAGCAATTTCAATGATCCAGGTAAAGAATGATAATTATTTGGACTCAAATATTAATAGAAACAGCCCCATGAATGTAAAGACATTTGATTTATGACCAAAGTGACACTGCAAAGAAATAGGAAAAGGATTTTCCTCTTGTTAAGGGTGCTGGTTCAATCAAATATTCAAAGAGGCAAAAAAAATGAAACGACTTCTAGCTGATACTGTAGATAAAAATAAATTTCCAGTTATACTTTATATCTAATTTTAGAAGATAAAACAATAAGTATAAGATATGAATATAATATTTCCATGAATGAGATAGGAAAGATTTCTTAAATAGATACAAAAGCTCTAAACATACAGACAAAAAATGGAGAGAGAGAAAAAAAAAACCACTAAATTGAACCATATTAAAACAGGAACTCTGGATATCTTTAAAGTGGTAAAAAATACAAGCCACAGAATAACAGAACATATTTATAACATATGTAATTGATAAAGGGCACAGATGTAGACTATAAAAGAAGACTTCCTAATCAATAAGAATTTAGACAAACCAAAGAGAATCAAACAGATACTTTACCAAAAAGCATATCCAAATAGCCAATACGTACATGAAAAAGTAATCAACTTCATTAGTTATTAGGGTAAAGCAAATAAAAGCTACGTTATAGTACCAATATGCACCTGCCAAAATGAATAACATGGAAATGCAAATAACACAAAATATTGACAATTATATGAAGCAAATGGCACTCATATCCTTGTGGCAGAAATGTAAAGTATTATATGTACAAACTATGACCCAGAAATTTCACTTCTAAGTATTTATCCAACCATAATGCATACATATGTGCACATGCAAGCATGCATATAGGCAAGCACAGATAGACATTTATGAATATTTATAGCAACATCCTTCAGACTAACATCAAAATGCAAATGTACCAAATATCCATTGTCAGTAAATTAGGTAAATTAATCAAGGTATATTTATATGTTGGAATATTACAGAACAATGAAACTGATCAAAGTTCTGCTATACACAGTAACATGGTTGAATTTCATAAACATAATATTGAACAAAAATACATAAATAATGTACACACACGCGCACGCACACACACACACACATATATATATTAGTTCCTTCATGTAAATACGAAAAAAAGGAAAAACTAATTTATGACATTAGAAGTCAGGATGTTTTACTTTGGGAAAGAAGAAAAGGATAATGATAGACAGGAATTAAGGGTAAGAAGTTTCCAAGGTTCTGGCGATGTTTTGTTTCTTAATCTATGTTTTGGCTAGGATTATATTCACTTTGCTGTCATTTAGTGATGCTTTATTCACTTCTGTACTATGTTGTACTCTAATTTTTAAAATTCACTTTGATGTGAAGAGGATCAATAGGAGAGGGATTAGGAAATAATAAAAAGACCTGTTACAAAGCAATTTCAGTATTCCATATGAAGAATGATGATAATTTGGACTCAGATATTAACAGTGAAAGTGGAGAGGAGTGAGAATATAAACCTATCAGAGATATATTGAAAACAGAACCAATTGATTTTACTGATGGATCCTTGCAGGATATGTGTGACTTAAGGGATCCTGGATGACTCCTACCTAATAGGTGGATGGTGTAAGGTCGGTGGGCCTCGGGGTCCCGGGCAAATAGGATGTGGCAAAGGGGACTTTCCAAGTGGCTGTAACCTGCCTGGGAACTTTCGAAGG
>PVKE010023976.1:0-24185 GCA_004027555.1 Craseonycteris thonglongyai | reverse complement strand
ATTTCAGCTATATTTTTGTCTTTTCCCTGCAACTCCAAATTGAAAGAATCTAATTTTTCCATGGCGTCAGCAAGAAAACCCAAATCCACCAGCCAGCAAGAGTCTGTTAGTTCATCCTAATTTTCATTTTTATCATGTAGAAATGTTTTTATTTCTTCAATTAAGTTCACAAATCTTGTAAGAACTTTCCCTTTACTGAGCCAACGTACTTCAGTATGCAGGATGAGATCGTGTTCTTTATCTTCAGTATCTTCTAACAGGGCCTTGAAAAGTCGGTGTTGCAATGGAGCTGCTCGAATAGAGTTGATTATCTTTGTGACTATTTTCATAACATGTTCAAAGGGCAGTATTTTACAACACAAAGCTTTCTGATAGATAATACAGTGGTAGGACATAAAGTTTGAAAATGATTCCTCTTTCCTGCAAAGGGCAATAAATCCTTTGTTTTGACCAACCATTGCTGGTGCCCCCGTTGGTAGTTATCGCAGACAACTTATGCAAAGGCATGTTTATCGACCTGGCGTATGTTCTGAAAGTTTTATAAATATCCTCACCTCTCATCTGTCCTTTCATTGGTAATATTTGCAACAGCTCCTCTTTTACTGTGAAGTCACTAAATACCATTCTCACCATAACTGCCAACTGTGCCGTGTCTGATATATCTGTTGACTCGTCAAATTGCAGAGAGAAGCAGTCACATATTTCCAAGTCAGTCTTTAACTGAGTTTGCAAGTCTTTTGAAATTGCGTGTATTCTTCTTGTGACTGTTATTTGACAACTGTAGGTCTTGTATCGCCGACATAATCTCACGCTTGTTAGAATATTCCTCAAACAAACAATTGGCAGCAGTCAGAAATGCTTCTTTTAACAATTCACTATCCTGGAAAGGTTTTTTCTTCTTTGCGAGCATGTGATAAATTTTGAAAGAAGCAATGGTTGCCTTTTTAGATTTTTCCACATGTCTAGTCTGTTGAGTAGTTAAACTTCGTTTTAGTTGATTTATTTTTTTCTTTCTTACTTCAGATTTAAGTGGATAATTTGTATCAAAAGTGGTATGACTTGTCTGAAAGTGACGTTCAACATTATGTTTTTTCGGCACTGCAATACTACTGCCACACAACAGGCAAACACATTTACCTTTTAAATTATTGAAACAATATGATTCCTCCCAGTCTGTGTTAAAATTATAGGTTCCTTTTCTCTTATTCGGTCCACTCATTTTAGGACTAAAGAAATAATAATAAAAATAGTTATAGAACTACAATATCATATCAAATTGCCACCATAATAATAGATTACCTACCTCGCTTTTAGTTCATTTAAAATCGAATCTATCAAAACACTGTGATCCTAGCTAACCGTCACGACCCGATCAGTCCAGCAACCGCAATCCAAATGGCAACTTGGCGTCTCCCGGTTGGGGGGAGGAGAGTTTAAAGAGCGCAGCGGCTACACAAGACGCGACATGTACAAAGGCGACAGCTAGGGAAACACTTACACATACGATATCGCAAACATACCAACGAATATCATAAACCTGTGTAGATACTCAAACAATATTTTAAAATTCTAACAAATGTATAAAAATAAATTCTAGTTTTACTTAGTGTTTATGAAAAACTTCTGATGCAGTCACATAATGGCGGGCGCACACAAATCGGGCCGTGGGCGCCATGGTGCTCGTGGGCACGGGGTTGGGAATCCCTGCTCCATAGGGACAGGCTTTCCTTGGTTCCAATAAGTAACCGACCACTTTGCTAGAATGTCTTTCCATAACCTCATTCAGGGGCCAGACGCAAGTTGTTCTGACCATCTGCTCATTTTAAAATACACTCAGAATTTGTCACAAAGCAACGGGACTCTGGGATGCTCAGCAGGCCACTTTTCCCTTTGAACCTCAGTTTCCTCTCTTGTCAAAGAGAGAGGTTAGTGCCTCCAGCTACAGCATTAGTGGATGGAATAATGACATAACGAGTGTGATGGCACTCGGGGAAATGCACACCATGAAGTCATTCGGACCCCAGAGACTCTGGGCACATCAGAGTCCTTAGTCCAGCACTCACCAAAAGCAAGCAAACACACAACTCTCCCTCCCTCTCCTCCCGTCCCCAGAGTAAGGGTTTTAATGCAACTGTGGACATAGCCACTGGCCTGTGTGATCCAGTTTGGAAGTGGGGTTAATGGAAATGAGACAGTCCCCTCAAATCCTGAACTGCTTCTGCTTTCCTAGGACTGTACATCGTTTGGTTTCCAAAAGAAAAGTGAACAACATTGCTAACCGTCCACATGTTTCTAAATATCCACATTTTTGCCAACTTCACAAGACCATTTAGAAATAATGTATTTTAGAGTGCATTTTAGAAACAATGTTTCAGAAGTGAGGAAAGAGGGAGCAACAGAAATAGTATTGGTTACATGTTTCTTAATTGAACAGCAGATGTAAAGTGAGAGGAGGTCCTTAGGGTGATGACTTGATGTTAGAGAACACGGCGAGGCCAGTGGAAATTCTAGGTACTCGGTGGGCAATTATACCATTGAAAGATGTTGTTGGAGTGAAGCTACATTCGCTCACAATGAGCACTCCAGGGGAGTTCTGCCCAGTTTTTCTGTCTCAATCATTATTTAACAAACATTCACCCAACTACTTCAAAAGATCATGTTGGTTGTTGTATGAGGAATGAATGTGGAGGAACAGGAATAGAAGCAAAGGCAGCTGGGAAGCTATTGTAAATGAGCTCCAAGGATACCAATAGAATGGGGACACCTATTTGTCACTAACAAATAGATTAGCATGACTCCGAACATGAGATATATGAGAGAGAGACTGAGTAGAAAACAAAGATGGCGTCCAGGTCTTGGCTTGACCAAATGGGCAGATGGAGGTATCATGTACTCAAGACGGGAGACACGAGGGAGGAACGTGATTTGGTGAGAAAAGCAGAACCTGGAGCTCCATTCTAAACATGCTATGTTGGAGCTGCTCATAAGCCTTTCAACTCAAGTATGCAGTTGGGTGTATACGTTTGGGGCCCCATTGAGAGAGAAGCCATGGCAACTGAATGATTTCACTGGGGGGATGCGTGTTGATGCAGAAGGAGACCCAGGATCATCATCCTGGCATTTAGAAGATGGGCAGAGAAAGGGAAAGGAGGAAAGGAGTGGAGAAGAGATGGCCAGTGAGCTGGGAAGACCAGCGAAGGAGGTCCTGGGAAGGGAGGTGGCTCTGGATAACTGCTAAGGTCCCTTGCGGTGTGAACACTGATTCTTGCTGCCGTTTGCATTTTGTCTGCTCTTTTTAATCCCATGTGCTGACACATCTGGGAACTTGGACTCCTGCCTGCCTCTGGGCAGAGGCCCCAGGGTACCGAGTATCTGCTTATCACAGTTGACGCTCCTACCATTCTGCTTTATTATTTCTTGTTATGATTTTCTCTGGATTTGGGGAAGCTGACCACAGCCTTCTGTCTCGATGCTCATGCTCTGTCACCACCTCCGTGCCTTCAGCACCCAGTGAGTCCTATTCACTCCCTGTGGGTGATCTGCCCATAGCCCTCACCATTCAGTTGTTTGCCCATTGTTATTTGCAGTTTATCTGATCCCAAACCTGACGTTCTAGCTTGTTGTGACACAGAGTTGTCAGGCTATTGTTTAGCCAGGGCAGTATGTTACTGTGCATCCACTTTCCCCTTTCTCTTCCAAGTGTGTTTATAACATCACATAATCTGATGCCTTCAAGCCATCCCCATGACCACAGAGATAAGAAAGAGTTCATTTACCACCCATGCTACCCTCCTTCAGGGAGAATTTGGTTCAAATTACTTTGCCTTTAACTGACACTTCCTTTTCGTTTTCAATCTGCTCTCTCTCTCTCAGGCATTTCATTCCCACCCCACTGCTGCTTCTCTGATTGGAAGACCATTTGTGCTGATGGTGGGCATAGTGTAAATATTTTATTCTGGCAATTTGTTCAGTGAGGTCTGTTTGGAATGAAGACACAATGCCAACTGAAGTTCTGTGTGTGAAGAGCCTCGTGTTCAGCCTTTTATTCCCAGGGCAAATTATTTGCTTAAGTAAGGGTTTCTTCCTTGATTACAGCTCTTATTATTGAGATAATAATGTCTGGATTGCCCAGGTGTGGGCTGAATGGCACAATCTCATGCCACACTCCACAGAACTAGTCTCAGAAAATACATTTGCACATGCTCCCAAAGGCAGGGACCTTGGGAGCGTGGGGCTAAGCAGAATACACGGTATCTGAGCCTGCTAATTATTTTTCCCGACGGAGGCCATTGGCTGACCGTTCACTGTGATAGCTACATCTAGTAGGTGTCATACTGTTTGGTTTAAGAAATTGCCTTTCTTGATTTGCAGGATACTAGAGGAGAGTGAAGGGAATAGGCGAAAATGGTATACATTGTATTTGATTCATTCATCTAAGAAACACACCCTTCCCATCTATGGTATGCCAAGCGAAGTGCTAAGCACGGGGATTCAAAGATGAACAGGAAAAGCCCTGTCACTCTATGGATGTCTGTGGATAGTCACAGAGAGAGAGACAGACAGACAGAGAGAGAGAGAGAGAGAGAGAGAGATGTAGACAAGCAATTAGAACACTGATAAGCTCTCCGAGAGAAGTGTCTACAACATGCCATGGGAGCCCTGCAGATGGACTTATAAATTGCTGAGGGGTACTGGGGACAGTGTGACAAAGAAAAAGCCTGTGCGTGACTGAGAGACAGAAGAGCCAGGGCACCGCACAGCGGTCACAGGTCGCTCTGGAGTGTGCAGGAACGACAAGCATGTGGGTAACCAGGCAGAGGGCGTGGAGGCAGGTTAGGGGCAGCCAGTATTGAGCTCAGACTGTGTGAAGGTCAGATACCAGGTTCAGCGTGCTTTCTGGAAAGACAAGGGCAGGGGCACCTTCCAAAGGGGCGGCACCCAAATAACTCAGCTCCCCCGCCCCGGGCTTCTGATGTCCTCTTCTTTGAACATCAGCTCGGCTTGGATATCCTTCTGGCTTCTCCATCCTTCTGGCTTCGCCGTTCCTACATGGCTGCCACAGATTCGGTGACTTAACTGTGGGTTTGGTTATTGACTTTGCTTCACAGAACCCTTGTTTGGCTTAGGTGACCCCTGGCTTTTTATATTAATTAGTTAATGAATCCCTGCTGATCTACTCTGTTGTATCCTTCCCTGGTCAGGGCCATGTTTTCATTTGCTCAGCTAAGCGGTGACCAGCAGTGACAAAGCTGGGTACCATTCATTCTAGAAGCAGAGAATCCAATAGGACATGCACAGGCCTCTCTGAATAGGGCCTGTTGATTCTGACTCACACAAGAAATGGCTGTGGTTTATTTAACTTCATCAAAGCTCATGTGCTATTTTTTTAATAGGATGAGGGTAGGTGGGAGGAGATGAGGGAATATTAGCAACTACACCTGAAAGACAAAGGGTCTGATGTTACCACAGAAAACAACAGAGGGGAAGTGGGGAGTCTAGAGTTGGGAGCCCTTAACAATGACTAGATATGAATATATTGGGGGATTCAATGGAACCATTGTGAGTAGCATGACAGAGAAGCCGAAGATACGAGGGGTGGTCATGAAATTCAGGGAATGAAGGGGAAGAAGGGTAAAACCCCCCAAAACTATTATTTTTCCTTTTCAAGATGTTCAGCCTTAACCCTATATATTCCCACATCCTGCCTTGTATTCTCAGTTATCTTATGTGAACGTGGAATCTTCTTCCATGCCCCTGAATGCACATTGAGGGCAGGAGTCTTAGTTACGCATGGGTCTTCCCACGGTGCACCAGGCCTCATGCACTCCATGCCTGCGGTTTGATGACGCAGCTCTTTGCTGCACCTCTAACGTCAAGGCCTTGGGGTGTGATGGGTGGACAATGTCAGGGGCATGTGTCCTAAGGAGGCATGGCTGTCAGGTCGTGTCCTCCTCAGCTCCTGAACATTTACCACTCCTTCCCATGGCCAACAGGTTCCCAAATGGTGGCAGCCCAGAGCCCAGCATGGGGTCTGCAGCGCCCCCTGTGGGAAAGGCCATTAATCCACGGAGGAAGCAACCAGCAGTTGTAGAACTGGACGAGCTGTTCTCAGAAGCCGTGTGGGCACCCGGCATGGACATTCACGGTGTGTTTCACACTGTGGCAATTTTAGAGACCAGGTATCCCCAGGACACACAGGCAGCTGAGGGATGGAGGGGCCTGGGCAGAGGGAACCCATGTACACACAGACCCTCTCTCTGCGCTCCTCACACATTTGCCTTTCCCGAGCACACAGATCAATTCCAGAACACGGGGTGCCAAGAGTGGGAAGCTGGCATTGGAAAGACTTGCGGCATCAGCTAATTGCTCTTAAACCGACACCATAAAAAGACCTGTAATTATACTGCGCAGAATGAACACAGAAGGCCATTTATTGAGTGTGTGGTGGTGGTGGAGAGACGGCGGGGCGATGATGGGGGAAGAGTCCGCTTTTTTTTTCTTTAAGTGAGTTTATACTATTCTAAGACCTGTCGTGGATAATAAAAACGGCAATGCTAAGTTAAGCCTCGCGTTATCCTGTTTGCTCGGATGCCACTCGTGCTGACTGTAACCAGCAGAAAGTACTTTTCAATTTATTTTTATGACTCTTCTCTAAAAGCATTCCATTAAAGGAATATTACCCTGTATGACGTTTGGAGGCACCAAAGCAGTTTATTTGCTTGTTGTGCTGGGTAGGGATAAGCAGTTATCCGCGGGACCCACTGTTTCGGTTTTGTCTTTCTCCTACTCCTGTTGAGGGTCCAACATGGACCCTGCCGCTGTCTCTTCTTACGCAGAGCAGACCCTTCCCCATCGCACTGGGCTGGATCTCAGCCACATTTCAAGCCTGATTCTCAGAACTGCAGAGTCTCAGGTCTGCACTGTGCTGGGTCACTTCCCACTGTCCCATTGGCGACACGAGGCTTCGGCAGCCATGCATTCTATTTGGAGGGATGCGCTGAGGCAGCAAGATACCTCCTAAGGTAAGAGCCTGCTCTGTCTCTCCAAGCTTCCTGCACTTGATGATTTAGTTCCTCTGGCAAGATATTCCCCAGAAGCTGGGATGTACTGAAAAGCGAAAGTCACGACATGTGAGTGGCCTTAGGACGATTTGTGATGGTTTATGAACCCGGACGAATGTGGTGCTCACTCAAGGTGTCAGCACGATTCCTAATGCCGAAGCGTATGCTGAAGACCTATTGTTGGCATATGAATTTCCTGGTGTTGGAGATCTTTATTTAAGTAATAGAATCTCAGAGTTGGACGAGATCTCAGAAGCCCTGGGCTTTTATTTTCAGGCAGAAATCCCTTCACCCACAACTGTGATTTGTGGCTGGTCCCGACCTGTGCTTAACCAGCCCTGTGATGATGGGGTCACTCTCTTGCACACTCACCTTTCCTATCTCTACACAACAGTCAATTGACGTCTTTCTCACGGTAACTTTCAGGCAATGGCATTGGTTTGGCCCCCCAAAGCTCCACAGAACGACTCTAACTCCTTCCCTCGTGACAGCTCCCCGCCTAGTTGCAGATAGGAGATCTTCTGATGTCTTTTCTGTTCCTCGCCAAGTCCCACAAGAATTCCTTACATGCCACGAGGCCCAGCCCCTTCGCCATTCAGGCAGCCTCCGCTGGATGGAGCATGTCCTTGTCAATATCCTTCATGAAATGTTGCACCTGAACTGACCACAGAATTCTCATTATTGTTAAGTTCCCTTGATTGTGATGTTATCTGCTCCTCCCCTGAACCAGAGAGAGAGCGAGTGAGAGAGAGTGCACTCTTCTCTGAGGAGGAGAGAGGAGACTTTCTATCTACTATTCTTGAATGTAAGAAAACAGGCCAAATAGCTCTGTGGGAGAGGAGTCTAAATCTTTCTGGCGCAGTACACTATCTCTCACGGAGTGATGATCATCCTTTTAATCCAGCTTGCAGTACTTTTGCTCAGAGAGCCTGGGCCATGCAGAAAGGTGAAAATATTTACAGAGCATTGTCTCCCAATATCTTCCTCAAAGAGGCCACCTTCAGCAGCCATAGACTGACCCTAAAAAATTATCGATGCTCAGATTCTTTTGTTCATGTTTGGGGATGGCCTTCAGCTCTGCTGTTACACTGTTTTCACTTTGGTAGAGGTCAATTTTTTTGCTGGGAGGAAATCATCAGTAGTGGTTTTGGAGGTTATCAAAATAACAATTTTTAGCCAGTGAGGTAAATAAAGTAGCAGATCAAGTTGAGTAATATAAGAAAAAGATTAAAAATAAACTAATAACAATGTGTCACAAATCCTGATCCACCACAAAGGTGTTCTGAAAAAGGAACATAAATGATGTTACACTTTCTAGTAGTAGCTTGTAGTATTGCCAGCACCTTGCCCAACAGAATGTACACTAGACCTTGTGGAAGGAGCAAGAGAAACCAGGTTGCTGGGTCTGCAGGACTATTAAGTCCCAATCAGGAATGTTCCAGTATAAGAGAGAAGATGAAAACAAATCCATGAGCAAAATAGAAAAATGTAACATAACATAGAATGTATAGGCTTGGAGAGGTGCAGCTGAAAGACATTAACAGGGCTAATGGTGTGTGCAATAGGAAAAAGTGCATAATTGGGGGCTGGAAAGTAGTCATGGGCATAAGAAACTCAAGTTGGGCACCTTCTCCATGTGCTCATGAGGATGGCCCAGGCCTTCCCTTTCACGATGGGCACTCATTTTTCCAGTCTCAAGACAGAGTGGCGTTCTGCCATGTTCTGGGTCTTCATCTCCAGGTGAACCATGGGAAATTTGGTAGGAGATGAAATGAATGGGAAATGACCAAGCAGAGGGCAAGGGTGATGAGGGGAGGGGCTCCTGGGAGTACAGAGTGAACAGTGTGAAAAAGCCACCAGAAAGGAATGGAAGGGGAGCATTTTCTCAGCCAATACATGGTGCTTCTTTGTTCACATCCACATAAGAGATACTTATAGGAATGGTTGCCCCATAAAATTCAGGAACGCATGGAACATACTGTTTCTCCTCAGACCTTTTCCTTCCTTCATGCCTCAATTAGACGTTGTTGCCTGCATCGCAGTCACTGTCTATATTCAGCTTTATAATTTTGCATGGGTTTCCTCCCCTAAGCCTTGCCTCCCTTCTTCGATCACTAACTTCAGAAACCAGCTCACCCATTTGGAAGAGTCATTTGGAGATTCATGTTCTCTGAACTGTAAAGATGACAAATCTCTCCCAACCGTTTGGTTAGAAAACACAATTAAGTGGACTGGAGTGGGTCTCTCCAAAGAAAATTGGCTGGATTGAGATGTGAGTCTCCTAGAAGCTGAACCAATAAAAAATCAATCAATCCCATCCCCTGAGGAAATGGAGCTGGAGGGGAAGTTTGCTTTGATCTCTCTCTATGCTGTGGATAAAATGCATGCGATTCTCACCCAATCAATAGAAATCTCTAAAATGAAAGATTAAAGCTGTCAGGAATGGTAGCATCTTGGAGATGAGAAATGTGTGTGAGAATTGTCTCCACTAAATGCCAACCCGCCTCCCTCAGCTCCCGGTTGTTTGCATAGCCTGGAAGCCCTGTGTGTGCTGTCCTTTGGCTCAAGCAAAGAAGTCTTGAGAAATCTCCAAGTGCGTCTGAGACACTTAGAAAAACCACCAAATAACACCTCGCTAAAAGACCTGCAGCATCATAAGGCAGGGAGGTGGTTGCAGTGTGAGGGTGTCCATACTTCACTTTTATCTTAGCCTAGAAGATGTGATCTTACCCCATACCCAAGTATCTGTACTTTCCAAAGCCATGCACTCCCTAACAGGATGGAGAACTCTCACGATGAAGAAATGTGTTCTTTTCTGTTGTGTGATGTCATTCCTTAATTCCAATTCGAGGCGCCTTCTCTTCTGATGTCATGCTGGGACCATATGCTGGCCTGAAGGTGACATTTTTTGGGGGGATAAATGAATGGATCTGCTACCAAATTCTTGGAATCATTTTGCTAATCCCCATGTCTTCATTTTCATAAAGCAAGTCATGCCATAAAAATCAGCAGCCACACACCTGTAACTTTCCCCCCTAATGCCACCCTCTTTAAAATGATTAGTTGGAGGGTCCTTGGGTTGAAGACAGCCTGCTCTCTTCCACCTCCTCACGACACACCTAACACACACGCAGTGGGAGAACTTGTCCTCTATATGTGTGGCCAACGACTTTTTAAGAAATGGTGGTGCAATATACATAACACAAAATTTACCATGTTAACTATTTAAAATGGTCTCCAGTCTATTTCTTATGTTGAGACACAGTGCGGGTTTCCTGTTAGCATTCGAACTCTAAATGCACAGCCCGGGACCACTAAGTACATTCACACTGTTGTGCAACCATCACCACCATCCGTCTCCAGAACGTTTCCATTTTCTCAAACTCAAATGCCGTGCCCATTAAACACTATTTTTTATTCCTCTTCCCCTAGTTCCTGGAAACTATGATTCTACTTTCTGTCTTTATAAATTTTACTCTAGGGACCTCATAAGTAGATTCATGCAATATTTATCCTTTTGCAACTAGCTTATTTCACTTAGCAGAATGCTTTCAAGGTTCATCCATGTTACAGCACAGGAGAGAATGTTGTTCTCTTTAAGGCTGAATAATATTCCATTGTATGCATGTACCACAGTTTGGTTAGTTAGTCATCTGTTGGTGAACATGTGGGTTGATTCTACTTTTTGGTGACAGTGAGTAATTCTGCTATAAACACTGGTGCATAAATATTTCTGGGTTTCTGCTGTCAGTTCTTTTAGGGCCTATATCCAAGAGTGGAATTCCTAGATTGGATGGTAATCCTCTGCTTTAGTTTTTTAGGAACTGCTATACTGCTTCCCACCGTGGCTGTACCAGTTTATATTCCTACCAGAGATGCACAAGGGTTCCAGTTTCTCCACATCCTCAACAGCACTTGTTACTTTCTGTTGTTTGTTTGCTGGTTTGTTTGTTTTGCTCTGATAACAGCCATCCTAATGGTTGACTGAGCCTTCAGTGGGAACTCACAAAATCCTATGGACTTCTCCTCTACCCATTGTTGGTATTTCTTAGAGAAATCATATTTTCATGGTCCGGTTCCTGAAAAATGTTCCCTACTTTGCCTCCCCAGCTTACAACCTCATCTTGGAGCATTGTGAAGGCTCGGCTCTTGGTGGTACCTTCAGGTAACGAAGCCTTCACAGTGATTTCCAGTTGATTTACTTTCTACCCCAAATTGTCTAAATTGTATTTCCATGATTTCCGTGTTCTTTTGTGATGTTCTGTCACCATCTCGACCTGCTTAACCTCATCATTCTCACACCACCACTTACCATCCACATGACTTTATGCAAATGACTTACCCTCAGCCTTGGCTTCCTCACTTACAAAAGACACTAATAACACCTGAGGCACAGATTTTTTTTTTAATATATATTTTTATTTATTTATTTATTTTGACAGAGAGAGAAATACAGAGACAGAGACAGAGAGAGAGAACTGAACTGGGGGAGCTCCCAGTTCAGCATATGGTTCCACACGGGCCGGAGCCGGGATTCAATCCCCAGTCCCCGGCGCTGCAAAGTCAGCGCCTAACCCACTGAGCCACCCCGGCTTCCCCTTGGCACAGATTTTTGTGAAACCTAAATGAGACAGGGTCTGTAGAATGCTTGGTACCATGGTTGGCACGTGGTGATATTTCAATAACAGCTATGCTGTTATTATTGTTAACTTTTTTCCTAACTGCATATCTGTCTTTATTTTTCTCATTTATTTTTTTTTTAAGTTGATGACACCAGCATTCTCTAAGTAAGCTAGGCTATAGGCCTCAGAGTAAACCTTTTTATCCTCCTTTCTATCCATTCCAAAGGCTTTTATCAGTCATCGTTTTCCACAGTTCTTGCATCATAATAACCTTTTAATGGATTGATACTTTAGCAAAAGTTTGCTGGATCCCAGAGGCATTGACTCCAGCCTCTTCCTCCCTTAGTTCATTCTGTACTTCACTAATGACTCCTTTTCTCAACACAGTCTTTTCAACTGATCATTTATATTTTCAAAAACATTTATTGACCTCTTTGAACCTGTCTTGCCTGAAAGTATTGCGCATGTTCTGTCTCTCCAATCCCAGCAGGGACATTTGTGTGACTTCCTCAATCTTAAGAAAGGAGTTAGGATTCTCCAGCTCCCGCTGCCCTCACAGTCCATGCAGATTCGGTGAGTTCTGAGTTCTTTTTCTGACACTTGAGGTTGCCAATCATTCTCTTGGCTTTTTGTTTTTTGGGTTTTTTTTGCAAGGCCAGTGCTCCACAGCTGAGCTTTCCTGGTGTCGCTCTCTTGGCTTTGTTAAATCATCCTAAGTGACCCTCTTTTTGCCCTTGCAGCGCCATATTGAAGACTCCAGGGCTCCAAACTTAACTCACTACTCATGTAAACCTGAGTTATCTTTGGAGACCTGGTTCATCTATGGTTGTCAGTGGATCACAGGCTTCCAGATAAGTAGTAAGATATCTTTGACCCTGAAGAGGAAAAGAAAATGGCTTCCATTCCCTACTTACCTATACTCTGTTCCCTAGTAGGTTTTCAAGCAGCAGTCTCTTAGTTTTTCTTACAAAAGCTAGTTTACTAACACAGAGAAGTGGTGTAGCTTCCCATAAAGAGCATTGTTTCTATGACCAGATAGATCTGGGTTCTAAGCCTGGTTCTATTACTTACTGACGACTGACTCTGGGCAAGTTACTTAAACTTTGTGTTCCTAAGATTCCCTACCAGTAAAATAAGGGCAGGATACAAACCCCATAGAGTTTTCAGAGTACAAAAAATAATAACAACAACAACAACAATAATAATAATAACAACAAGCTGTTCATTGGTTATTGGGAGTAGAAGGTGCTCAAATAAATGACAGTACTATTGATGCTGACATTATTTGATAGATTTTTCTTCCTAGGTCTTTGGTACTGGTGTGGTTGAGAATGGCAAACCAATGTGAATGTTATGAACCTTGTGGTGGCTGAAGCTGTCCTTTCCTTCCAACTGCCCCCTTTTTGTGATGGAACCCAGTGTTTGCCTGGACTGACTCGAGAGAGGAACCCTTAAGTAGAGGCAGGCTGAGTTGTGCTCACAGGGATACTTGGTTTCTCTTCTTCTAGTGAATTTCCAGCTGTGCTTAGTTTATTTTAAGGCCAAAGCTGGATATTGCATATGAGGGCTGTCCAGAAAGTATCCAGCCATATAACTTCTCGTTATATTGACAATGGCTGGATTTTTTTTCTGGACAGCCTTATGTGGTAATCCTAACTGCATGGTTTTTTGTTTGTTTGTTTGTTTATGTTACTAATAATTTAGACTTTAGATGGGTTGATTGAAGTTTGCTTACTTTTGCCTTTGGAAAAAAAATGAAGACATTATTGATTGGAAATAAAGCCACTTACCGGTAATTGAATACTTAAAGATGCCATAATTGCTCAAGACAGCTAGCTGGGCACTGAAGAATTATGTATACATTCTATTTCATCTGGAATGTTACCCTATGTAACTCTAGCCAATATTCATTGTTCTTTTTTTTTTTTTTTTTCCTTTGCTCTGTTCATGACAGAACCTCACTCTTTGTAATAGATCTTTGGTACTTCATTGTGTGATTTGCACCATTGTTTTTTCTTGTTTAACTAGTTTTGCATGTAGGACCCCAAACAATGACAGTCAATGAAGATAGTAAAAGAGTCATACTCCTTTACCCCTGAAGGCCCCATGCAGTGCTGGACTCTGGAGTTTCATTTCTTTGAAATATATTGAGGGCCTACTATGTGCCCTGCTGTATGTGAAGGCTGAGGGTGTGATGGTGAATGATAAAGAGACACTTACAGTTTAGTAGACATGACTAAATAAGTCTCCAGCTTATAATTGAGAGGGGGCCACCCACACACTGTCGGAGTAGGTTTGGGGGAGCCACTGAGCTTTCTGCACCAACCCACGTGGGGGTGTCTAGAAGCCTGACGTCTGCAAAACCAGCCTGAGCCCCCAACTTGACTTGGTTTTATAAGTGGGCTTGGTGATTCTCTTGTCTCATCATATTTGAAAATCTTTCCTCTCCCAGCTTCATCATATTTCATCGCTCATAAAATATATGTGAAAATCAATGACATTAGATCACTGTATCTTACTTAGTCTTAAGAGTTTTCCCTGTCTCCCTAATGATGTAGTGAATCAGAAAATAATTAAAAATCATTTAGGTTGCAACCTCCCTTTCTCTCCCTCCACTTCACTCCCCACGTGCTTGCAAGGAACAGCACGATTTATGTCTCTTTCTCCAGTCTGATTGCTCTGGATACTCAGGGACGTCTTCCCGGATGGGAACTCTGCCAGAACCCACAGTACTGCCTTCCATGGACCCTCTACAAGACAGGACATTGAGGCACAGTGGCGAAAATTATAAATCATCTTCCACCTTTGGGACCATTGTGTATTTTCCCTAACAGTGAGCAACAACCACAGAGGACCACAGATGACATTTTTATAGCGATGTACCATTTGCAGGATACTTGTGCATCCATCATCTCGTTTGCTGCTCACAAAAGCCTGGTGACACAGATATAACTCTTCTCCTGCTAAATACTGGCCAACCATGGCTTAGATGAAGCTGGGGACTTTTCCAAGGTCATCCTTCTGATGAGAGGGTAGAACTAGGATTCTAGTCCGAAGGCCATTTCCCTTACCTCCATCTGGCCTTGTCTGCAGACAGAGGAGGGTGACCAGGGAATTGGAGTGGAGGGAAGGTTAAGGGCAGTGAGATAGGTTTGAGTAAAATTTGGGAGACCTTTGTCCATTCTTGGACAATCAGGAGGACTTTACTGTTTTATCCTGTTCTTGGCTTTCCATGAGCCAAATGACAATATGAGCTTCAATATCTTTATCCACATAAAACTGGCTTCAGCAATAAGAAATGTATTGGCTCCCATATATCCATATTTAGTCTCATTGCAGGGACCTTGTCTGGTGATATGCATGCTTCTGAACAAACACCAGCCATGGGTGGGGTGTCAAATAACTTCTGGACAGCTCATACCTTGAGTCAGAAGTGGGGTCGACTTTTTTTTGGAAGCACTTGACTTGTGTGCTGGGGTTGAAGTTTGATTTCTATTTTAAATGTCCTCCGGTTCATCAGGATAGATCAATGATCCTCATCCTTAGCTCTACAAAGAAATCACCTGAGGATATTAAAAAAAAATACTGATGCCTGAGCCTCACCCCTAGAGATTCTCATTCGATTGACCTGGGGTGAGTTTGGCACTGGGAATTTTGAAAGCTTCCCAGGTGATTCTAATGAGAGGCCAAGCTTGAAGACCGTTCTTGTAGATCCTTGCACTCAAGGCGTAGTGTATGGCCCAGCAGCACCAGCATTTGTGGGGGTTTGTAAGCAATGTGGCATCTCAGGCTCCACTCTGGACTTACTGAGTCAGAATCTGCATATTCACAAGCCTCCCAAATGTCCCCATGGGCACTGAGGTTTGAACCACACAGGTGTAGATGACAATGCCTGTTCCTCACCTGTCTCTTCCCTCAGGATCTCAAGTGCAGTCTGAGAGTCTTTGTTTAGTGATCTTGTGGGTGGGTAGTGCCAAGTATCTGGTGTGCTCCCTAGTTTTCCCCAAACAGAGCCTCATAAACCAGGGATTACGAATGATGTGTGCGACTCAGAATCACTGGAGAATTTGACTCTGAATTTACAGTCCTGGTCCCCATTCTGGAACAAATAAAAGAGAATGACTCTCAGTGGATGGGCTTGAAGCAGGTATATCCTGGGCAAATTCTGTCTTTGGGTTCACATGGCTATTGTAGGCTGGAGTGTGAGAAAGCAACCCGTGTTTTCCTGAGTGAAAATCAGAGGGAAATAAGCCAGTCGGGGGATTGAATGAAGACATCGTGAAGAGTGTTCTAATGGTACACACTTCTAGATGCTCGCCCTTTAGTCAGCCTACAGGCTTGACCACGGAAGGGCCCCAGCAAAGAGGAGAGATCACAGGCCCCCAGCCTCTGGATACCGACCAGAAGTGGGGCGGTGGGGATGATGGATGGGGTGCTGGTGCCATAGATAGTGGCTGCCTCAGCCCATCCTGCAGCTTCCCAGGGTCATAAATCCTGAAGGGGACACCAATACATACATCCCTGATAGCAGAGATAACTCACTCTTTCATGTGGACATGATAATGTCACTGAGCTCAGTCGTCCTAAAGTTAACTGATTAGTAGTGACCAGGCTGGCTCCTGTTTGATGCATCGCTTAACCTGCTAATCGGGACATCGATCCCCCTTGCCTACTTGGATGGGTGATGTCAGTTGCACGGAGACTTGCTTTTGCCCCCATAACGGGGGAGACCAGGTTAGGATGCCTTGGCCTTACGCATTCTGGTCTCAGCTTCCCCTCAGGAATTTGATTAACATCACAGGCTGCAGGGCACACCTCAGAATGGCTGACTCTGGCATCTCTGTTTAGAGAGCATTGGGATGTTACTAATGGAGGCTGCCTTGGATGATTCTATTCATTTCCTGACTTCTAGACTTAATGAGAGTCTCCGTCTCTAAAATAAATAAATAAATAAATGTATGGATTCTGGCTGGGTTGTATTGAGTAGGGAAAAATAGCAGTACCTATTCCCTGAAGTAGAGCTGACCATGTAGGTCTACCTGTCGCTGTGCTAAGTGAGAGCATCTCTAACCAGCAGGTATGACCTCTGTATAGATGCTGGGTATTTTCTGGTAAAACTCAAAGCGGGTTGTGACCATTGGGCCTCCCCCTCCTTCCCTATCCCGCCCCTACCCCATTGGGATTATAAATAGCGTTCTTACCTCTCTCTTCCCTCCTCCCTCAGAGAGATTTCACTGCTCCATACACTTTCCTCTCTCTGCTGATGCAAGGAGTGTCCAAGAACTAACAAGTAGCCTCTTTTCCTTTCCCCACAAACATCCTGAGGATTCTTTGTTAGGAAATGCCCACGGGGCTCACTGGTAGACTCAAGGCCAAGCTTGGTGATGGAAGAAGGCAAGGGAGTTAAGTGGCAAATGAGAAGAATGAAAAAAAGAATAGAAAGAGGTGCCCCCAAGGGGGAATGACAGAGGACCACAAAGAAGAGTCTCCAAGATAAGGAACTGCTCAAACTTCCATGATGGGTAGGGGAAGGAAAATGGTAATTCAAAGGAAATGCACTTAAATATTTATGGATACCATGCCTGTGTCAGGCACTGAACTAGGCGCTGAGGTGCAGAATAGGGCTTTGTCTTGCCTTCAAGGACTCAAATTCTAATAGGAGAAACATCTATTTAACCAAGAGTTGCACTGCAGGGTGACACAGGCCACCACACAAGTAGGTACATGATACGGAGCAGAGAGGCAAGACTCCTTCAAGAAGAGGATATTGGAGTTGAATCCTGGCATAGGACCAGTTTTCTAAGCACATTTGTGGACACAGCATGAGCATCTACCTAAAGGAATAATTCTGCAAGTAGACGCCATCCCTTTAAATGTATTTCTCCCTCGGCATTACCAGAGAAGCAAGTCTGCAGCTACATCTCTGTCTTCACTGCTGGTTCCCTCCAGACCCTAAGCTTTGGGCTAGCACATACCTTGTTAGTCATTTATATCCTGCGCAATACACGTTCGCACCTTGCTGCCTGTGTCTGCATTAGGGTGCTTCACTTGGTTCACCCAGGTGAACCTCCACCCAGAGGTCACAGCTTGGTGTCTCTTAGGGGTCTCTATGCCCGAAGTCTGCATGCGCTGATGGATGATAATCCTGAAGTCAAAGCAACTCAGAGCCCTCCAGGGACATAAACTAAGTGGTTTTTTCCCCTCCCTTTTTCTCTCCACCTAAAAAGAACAAGCACTCGGTCAGGCCACGTGATCATCCACCCATCTCTCCACCAGCTCTGATGAAGTCATCTGCGTGGACACTGTGGACACTGCCAACTGCAGGTGCCCCGGCTCCTGACACTGGGCTCACAGTCCCTTCGCGGGGAGCGGAGCCCTCGGTCCAGAGGAGAAACGGCTCTGCTCTTCGGGTGAGACCCCGAGCATCAGTTCCGAGCCGTGGAGCTGCGCCACTCCGTGAGCGAACGCCGCCCTGCTGGGCCCCGGGGCCTGCAGACGGCGCTGAACAGTACGTCATGTGATAACGGAAGCCGCTGAGAACTGCGTGGAGGGGAGACACATAGACTCCCAGGCCGGAGGAAGACGGAAGGCTTAGAAGCCAGGAAAAATAGCACTTAGAGGGGAAGCACTTCCTCGGCTCCCTGAATAGATCACTGGCTGCACAGGGCCCCCTGTCCACTCTTTCCCTTCATTTTGAAGCCAGCGAATGGTCCCTGATGCAGAACGGCCGCAAGAAGCACCCTCCCTTCTTCTGTGCTACCCGGCGCGCGCTGCAGCCGTTTTAACTTTTCATGACGATGTTGATGAAGCTCCTGCCCTGTTCTGGTCTCATGCTTCTTTGTTTGTGACAGTTCATTTCCTACCCTCTTGTGTATAAAGCATTGCACACATCAGATAGAGCCGTTCTTATTTTGAACACTCAATTTTTATTTGTAGACGGACCCAGTCAGTCTTAACCAAAGAAATGGGTGTCTTTTGTCTTTTTCCTTCCCTTCCCTTCCCTTCCCTTCCCATCCTTCCCTTTCCCTTCCCTTCCCTTCCCTTCCCTTTAAATGCAGTAGTTGAAGCATCACCTCAGACCTACAGATATCTGATATGCATTTTAATACTTACTGGTGATTCAAAGAGTAGTGGTCTTATTGATTCCCCCCCCCCCTTATGTTCTGGAAACAAACTAGGTCTTGGGACAGCCCCTATGCAGATGAGCGAGTGTGAAGGTCCTCATTCATGACCAGCCCTCATTAGTGACCCTGCAGACCAGACATCTGTCACAGCCCATCACTGCCACCAAGACCAGTAGCGGTGGAGTCAGACAAGACAGCCACCCTTCTTTTCCATCTTTACCCTCAGGTAATGTCACTACTTGTCAGACTTTGTCTTGGGGGGACGATGTACATTGAGACATAGTTTTAGTCAACAAATGTTTATGCTACATTTTTTAATACCATGTAACAAATGTGCTCGTATACCGTTTGTCTTTATATATCTGGCTCATTATTAAATATTTATGGGAGTTGCTGGTTACATATTTTTCTGGGCCTCTGAATCACATCCACTAACACATTCCCGTATTTTTCCTCCTTGAAGAGGTTCACAGCCACCACATATTCCTGCCACTGGGAGCTTCCGAGGAAAAGAACCGTTTCTGAATTCAAGATGCTTGGAGAGTTTTCTGGCGCTGATGTTTGGCGCTCCCTCTCTACGCTCAACCACCAGCTCAGCTGTGTGGGTGACTTACTATTCCAGAAGGCAGCCCATGTCGCCGTTGTCCTTGAAGACTCGGGGTCATGTGAGATATAACTGTATGCCCCCTGAGGGCATAAACTGGGTTCCATTATTATATTAACCTCGTACCAGACATACAGCCCAACCATCAAGCTGACGTGGCCATTTTTACGAACCTACCACAAATAAGGCCACTGAAATTTACATCGTCAATGTTGTTTTTTCCATTAAAAAAACAATTGCATACCTGAGTGTACTTAGAATGAGTCACAACCAACGTACAGTCTGTTGGGTCTATGGTAAGGAAACATTTGGGGTCATCCTGTTTTGTGGTCAACAAGATGAGAGAAAAAAATACATAGTCCATTCTCTCTGGGTGGATTTGCAATGCCCAAGAGCTCCCTGTCATCGGTGTTGATGAAAGGCCATCGGGGGGCCAACCATGGCTACACTGGTCTGTCTGCCTCAATGGGTTGGGACTTGAGTGACTAGCTCTCTGTCCCTCAGGTACCCAACGCCATGAAGGCCGGGGTGTGTGTGGTCACGTGGGTTGTACACTCTGCCACTTCTAGATGGGCCATTTAAATAGTCTTGTTAGAAATGCCACCCCTGGGATTGTGTAGTAGACAGCACACATGGCCGTTCATCACAATAACCCTCATTAGATGGCATTTTCTTACACAAATAAATGCAGATGCTGTAGCTCATTCAGCCTTCTTGCAGGCACGTTGCCCTGATGTTTTAGTGCCAGCAGATTGGCAGATATGCATGGGCTTAGGAGGGTCCAGTCATGTACCCCCAAACTGACAGGCTCTTGGCTAACTCCATCCCACACCCACGTTTTGCTTGGCCCACAGTAAGTTTTTTCCTGAAAACAACAAGTTAATCGCCAATACTTGAAAATGAGCGATTTTGTATAAAAGCTCTTGTTCGCAGCTTCACTTCTGATCTGACAACATGGCACCAGTGGGCTCATGGTCAGGGCTGAGACTCTGCCATTTCCTTAAGAGGCCACCAAGCTGTACCCAGCATGCCCACTACCTGACTGCTGGCCTGGTCACTAGCTGACACTATTTGCCCGTCTCCTCCAGCTATGTCAATCTGGGACCCCTGTACGGTGTGTCCCTAGAGGGGGGCTCACCATCCTGGCTTTGGAACCATTCGTGCTCAGGGCTGGGGAGTTCTGCAACATTCCTTTAAGCAGTTGTCCCTGTCATCGGGATCCCCAGAATTCGTCCTTGCCCTGGCATGACTGTGACGGAAGGAACCGCCCTTCATCTACCATTAACCAGATTCCAGAAAGCCCAGCGCAGGCCCTGGTAGCCTGCGGTTCCCAGCGCATGTCGGCTGTCACGACTCAGTGCTGTCCCTGGTTTCTAGAACAGTCTTCCCTGTGGCTTGTCCCTCCCCTCCAAGCCCCTGATCCTCGGCTTCTATTCTGGGTGGAGTGGGGTTTTATTCTCCAAAAAGAGGGTGAACGCCCCCCCCCACACCCCCACAGAGAGAGGTGCTCTGAGGAGAAAAAAACCAACAATGGAGCGCTTTCTGCTTTAATGAGTTTATCTCACATTCTCCTCTTCAGAACATGAAATGCCCTCACCCCAAATTCCTCTCAGCGTGGGCTTGGCCGGACTCCTCTCCCGTGTTCTGGCCTCATTAAATTAAGTTTCTGTTGATAACCTTTGGCCGGACCGGTCTTCAGGCAGACTCGAATGCATGTTAATAAGCCAGACTTGAAAGCCAGCGAAGATCCCCGGCACGTGGTCCCTTTCATGCCGCAGAGCTTCTACGCCAAAAAAGAATGACGTGACTTTTATCAAGCCTTTGGCTGCATTCATATCTCGTGACAAAGATTTTTTTTTTTAAAGCAGCGTTTCAAAGAGTCTTCTTTATCACAATATCTTTAGTCTTCCTTAACAGTTCGTATGGATATTTTCTCAGAAGTGGATAATCAAAGTAGAAAGTCATTTGTACGTTTATATAAGTTTTTTTTTGTTTTTTTTTTTATCTTCAGGGACTCACGGAGTCAGGAGAATTGCGCCTAAAAGCAATTGCTGATATAAAGAGCAACTTCAAATCAGCCCTGACCTTTTGTTCTAGGCCTCCTCCTGTTACAGAACACATTCAAATAGCTGTTTAGAGATCGGTGGGGAGAAGAGTCCATTGATTTGCCTAGTTAGGGGGGATGGTTGTTTCTGCAGAAAGGAGGGATGCTGGGTGGGGGCCCCGGGCCTGGCTTTTCTCAGCCCACAGTCTAATTGAGGTGCCAAGCCAGTGTGTCTGCAGGGTGGCACGGGCGGCTGCCAAGCCCTTTTGGTTTGCTCGGCTCCAGCAGAGGAGCCGGCTGGGAACAAAAGTGCCCACAGTTGTAGAAATACGTCTGAGAGTGAAAAGGGGACAATTTCACCAGCTCATTAGACCTGGTATTGCTGGGAAATGGGGTGGTGCCTGGCATGGATGTCACTGTGTCCTCTTAGATCCCAGGTGTCCTGCTCCCGGGATGCTACCTGTAACCCCACCCCCTTGTTCCACATGTTCTCCCTCTGATGTGTAGAATGTGTGATTCAGCAAACTGTTTACCGAGTCCTTGTGGTGAGCCTGGCACCATGATCGGTACTTCAACATGTATCATTTCATTTCATGTCTGACAGTCGGCGAACAGCTGTCTTTCTCTCTACCCAGTAATTCCGAGCTCACCGAGATTCGGCGTGAAGAAGAAACACGCCCACAGGTGTGATGGCAGATATGACGCTGTGCCTAGCTCTCTCCTGAGTCCTGTCTTCCTCCTACTACTTGTTCTTGTCCACCCAGCCAATGAGCAAGTAGTCTATCAATACCCACGGCTTCGGGTTAGAATTCCTTTGGATCAGCGATTTTTCTGGTCTCCTCCTCACTGGAAACCTCTTACTGTCATGTCTATATGTCAGCAACTGACAGAGTGTTTAGAAAGTGCCCAGAACAGTGCCTGGGTCTTAGTTGACACATAATCAGGTACAACCATACTCTAGCTTTCTGGGTCAATGGCAGGCTCTTGCGTACAATGCTCACAGTTCCTTTAGCAACTTCTCTGACCCATTCTCCCAGTCTACTTTTAAATTGGGAAGTTTCACACATATGCATGAGAATATGTTCATTCCATATTGTAAAGTAAAACATGCATTACAGAGCAGCATATTTAGTATAAGCTCACATATGTAGGATGGAAACTTAAATTGTGTGTGTG
This sequence comes from Craseonycteris thonglongyai, assembly GCA_004027555.1. NCBI lineage: Eukaryota > Metazoa > Chordata > Mammalia > Chiroptera > Craseonycteridae > Craseonycteris > Craseonycteris thonglongyai. The sequence goes on along the minus strand of PVKE010023976.1, from coordinate 1,554 downwards.
CGTGCATGTGTGTATACATCAAAAACTTAACTGCTTATTTGTGTGGTGTGAGTTTTCTTTTCGCTTATACGTATTTTTTAATAAATGTGTCACAATTTTTTTTAATAAGTAAGTCAAATAGTTTGCAACCAGCTTATAAGGGCAATGGGAGGCACCTAAACTCTTGGTGAAATAACTATTAAAATGTAAACCTCAAATCACCTCTGGATCTCTTGGCCAGAGGAATAAAACTGGCAATGATTATAAAAAAAAAAAAATAATAATGGCTCTTGCCCAAAGATATAGGCAAGTCCTAGCTACTGAGTGGCCGACGACTCTTTTTCTTTTTTGCTACTTAATTCTCATTGTTCATATAAACCATTCTTCTACTTACTATTTTCTAAGCTATGCTCTATACATATAGTATTTCCTTTAATGCACATACAACTTCTGAGCGAAGCCTTTTTTTATCCCCACCTCCCGTTTGTACAGAGCAGAAAACCCCTAGAGGATAATGACCCAGAAGGAGCAGGATTCAAACCCAGGTCTAGTACTATTAATAGTAATTCTAGAGACGCTGCTCCTACTAAGGACCTCAGGGCTCTGTGACCAGCAGCCATGCCAGAAACATGCTGTGCCCAGGTTCCAGAGCCTTGCATCTCCCTTAGACCTTGGACTTGGGTCACAGAACACTGATACTCAGATTTTGCCACACATTTGAATCACCCTGGCAGTTGGAGCTTACAAGAAATTCCAGCGCTCAGATAATACCGTATCTTAGGCCCTTTGGGCTGTGGTAATAGCAACACTGTAGACTGGGCGGTTATAACCACAGAAACTGCCCCTAGTTCTAGATGCAGAGAGGTCCCAGGTCAAGGTTCTGCCAGGTGTGCAGTGAGGATGCTCATCCTGGTCTGTAGCTGTCCCCTCGCATTCTCACATGGCACAAAGCAGAGAGACTCAGCAGCTTCTCCCCTGTCTCTTCTCAAAAGGGCACTCACTGCATTAGGAGGTCTCCACTCTCTGGGCCTAATTACCTCCCCAAAGTCCCATCTCCAAATGCTACTCCTTGGGGGAATCAGGTTTCCACGTGAGTTTGGGGGAGAATACAAACATACGGCCCACAGCATCCTCCTTATGCATTAAATGTCTGCACGTAGGAGCGAAATGACTATTTGTAAGAGATCCCCAGTTGTTTCCAGTGTGAAGCAAACTTGGGGAACCTCTACCCCAGGCGTCCCTGACTGCTAGCTAGCACCCCAGGTCAGTTTGGACCAGTGTGGACCAGTGCACACCTCTTCAAAGGAACTGGCCCCAGGGACAGGAAGAAGGTCCTGAATCTGACAGGTGTCCCATGATTGGCGTGCAGGCTAATGAATTCATCAGGAGTTCCCAAGTGCTAGAGGTGACACCAACTCTGTCACACAGAGCCCAGAGGTGTAAGCAACAGCTGTTTACCAGACAGAACCACCCTGTAGTTATCACGACTTAGCTGCCACGTGGGGCACATGTATGAAGAGACACATGCCCTCACACCTTCTTTCCAGCCATCTGCACTTCTCTCATCTATAGACT
>PVKE010023975.1:0-24189 GCA_004027555.1 Craseonycteris thonglongyai | reverse complement strand
CCACTAAACTATTGACTGTCCATGAGTTTTTGTTTGTTACTTTCAGTTTTATATTTCACCTATAAGTAAGGTCATAGGTTTCTTGATTTTTTTCAGTCTGACTTATTTCACTTAATAAGATGGTTTCAGGGTCTGTCCATGTTGTCACAAATTGCTGTATTTCATCTTTTCTTATTGCTGAGTAGTATTCCATTGTGTAAAAATGCACCACGATTTCTTTATCCAGTCATATATGGTTGTTTCCACAGTTTGTACCCATGCTTTTAGAAAAAAAACTTTTTAAATGTGCATTTGTATTTTTGATAAAATGATAAAAGTATAAAAATAACTGCCCTCTCCCTCTCTCTAGTTTTCTTCTTAAGGAATTTTCATGCCATTATTTTCTACTTTATGAAAGGACAGAATTGAGTCATTTATTCTTTACTATTTTAGACACTAAAATTTCTAGTCTATAGTCAGCCAAATGTAACAGTACTTATACTTTGTCATGTGACTTAAATTTTTTTTTAATTATAAATAGGCCTTTTAAAACTCACTAAGGGGAGCCGGGATGGCTCAGTGGGTTAAGCGCTCACTTTGCAGCCCCAGGAACAAGGATCGAACCCCAGTCCTGGCCCATGCGGACCCATATGCTGAACTGGGGAGTGCCCCCAGGTCCTTTCTCACCAGGGTGACACCCCAGCCTAGTTCCTGCCCTGTGCAGCCTTGCACCCACCTGTGGAATGAAACTATGTAGGAAAAGTCAATGATATGCAACTATGGAGACTGTTGTGGGCCCTCCCCCTTCTCTCTGTCTATGTATCTCTCCTTGTCAAAAACAATAAAAATAAATCTTAAAAAATAAATAAAAGTAATAAAAATAAATAAAACTCACTAAAACAATCCTGCTTTTTTCCCCCCTCTAATGTGCTATTTATTGATTTAAAATGAAGATAAAGACTTCAGTGTTACTACTGCTCTGTTGTTGCTGCCCATTATAATTAGAGAACAAATGGGCTTATAGAGATTCTCTCAGTAACTGTCTGCCTTGTTCATCAACTAGGAAACATCTCTCTGCCTATGTCCTGTTTTCTGTAACAGAAACATCATTAGAAGAAACTTAGATATTTTCTGAAAATTTTAGAATTCTGGTGTTCTAAGTCTCATTTAGGATGTATTTTTTTCTCAAAGGTCTAGTAGGCTTTCTTCATTTTAATATTCTTGAGGTAATAGTCTTTCCTGAGGTTTGGTTGTGTTTAACTTTGTAAATATTGTACAAATTGAAGTGTTATTGAGGGTTCGGGGATAACAGATAATTTTATTCAATATTATAGTTTGTTTTGACATTGATTTACCAAAAATAAAGTATGAGTGAAATATCAACTTATGAAGGTTTCTGGTGGGTGAGAACGATGCTTTGTCCTGTCTGGGATGCTGTATGAGTTTACTCATATTAATGCTCTCCTATTGCTAAAGAGATTAAGAATTTAAAAGCATGTTGTTTAGAGCAGTATTGCCTTCACCAAAATAGTATAAGAGGATTTGGAACTTACACACAAAAAAAACTTGTTTTCTTTCTGAATTGATACCCAAGTGCACATGAATGTTATTAAAAGTTTAAATAAAAACCTGTACAATAAACTTGTGCTTGAATCAAGTGAAGGAATGCTATTTCTTAGCTAGTAATCTGTACACAAGGAGAGGAAAAATCCTGTTCTGAAAGAATCCTTTATTTGAAACCAGCCATGCAAGCATTTTTCTGAATGTCCCCCTAGTATAAATGGACTTTGTTGAAGGGAGACTGACTTCAATTTCCAATTCTGGCAGGTGAACTGAGAAGGAAATCAGAGAGAAGATTGAGAGTACTGAATTGGGCACCTGTAGGGGCTACTTCCTTCTATTTGTTTAGAACGACTGACAAACAGTGCCTAAGTTTTTGTTGTTGTTATGGTTGTTTTGTCCATAAAGACCAAGCACTACTCAACTTTGACAGTTGAAAGTAGAAGACTACTACTATAATACATGTATTACTTAAGGTAATGGGGTGAAAAAAAAAATCTCTTCAGAAATAATAGTCTTCATTTGTTACATTAAAATGCTGCAGATTGGGGAAGCCAGGATGGCTCAGTGGGTTGAGTGCTCGCTTTGCAGCCCCGGGGACCAAGGATCAAGTCCCAGCCCCTGCCTGTGTGGACCCATATGCTGAACTGGGGAGTGTCCCCAGTTCACCGGGGTGAGACCCCAGTCCAGTTCCTGCCCTGTGCAACCCCGCGCCCATCTGGAATGAAACTATGTGGAAAAACCAATCATGTGCAGCTGTGGAAACTGCTCTGGGCTCTCCCCCTTCTCTCTGTGTCTCTGTAGCTCTCTCTCTCTCTCTCTCTCTCTCTCTCTCTCTCTCTCTCTCTCTCTCTCTGTCAAAAACAATAAAAATAAATGTTAAAAAAAAATGTTTAAAAAAAAATGCTGCAGATTGCTCTTTTAATAAAATCATGCTGTGGAAGCTGAAATGGCTCAGAATCTTAGTGCTCACATTGCAGCCAGAGGTCCAAGGATCGAGTTCCAGTTTCGACCCGAGCCCGAACAAACCCATATGCTGAACTGGGGTGTGCTTCCCACCTCAGTTCGGTTTGGCTTCCGCCAGGGCGTGCCTCTCATGTGAAAGGCTCTGAGCCTGGGGATTGCCTCCCATGCTGGAGGTCCCCTGCCCAGTTCCCGCCCAGCACCACCTCACACCCACCTGTGGAATGAAACTATTTGGAAAACTGATGGCATACAGCAGTGGAGGCTGCTCTGGGCCCTCCCCCTTCTCTATTAAAACAATAAAAATAAATCTTAAAAAAAAATAATACCATGCTCTTTTTTAAAAAGCAAAAAACGTGATTGTTTTATTCCCAAAGATGTAACCTGAATAAACTATTATTTTCCTTCAGTAAGAAAATGTGTTATACAAACCACATAGGTTTTTCAATTCTAAATCAGTTTATAATAAAACACATAAAATATAACATCCTAAATTGTTTGTTTGCCCTGGTATATTATAGACCTACAAGCAAATCATTTCTTAATTTCCAACTTTATTTTCATAAGTTCTTTTTTCCCTTTAAGGTTTAATCACATTTATCTATGACTTTATCATATGCTGATAGTGCGAATTTAAGAAAATATATACTAATAAAAGAACTGCATCAAAGCCTCTTTGAACATTAGAGTCAGAAAAGGGTTCTGATGACTTTGAATATGAAATAAAACATGTAACTCTTTGATTTTGTACATAGCTATTAAGATTTATTTTCTTCTAGCTTATCTGTCTCAGAGTTGCCCTTATTAAATCTGGAGATTTGGCAATTTCCAGAAGTTCCTTTGTATCCTATCTGGTTTTTGTCTACATTTGCGTTGACTTTTACAACCTTACTACTAAATTGAGGTTCCCATCTAGGACACAAGAGAAAACTACAGTAACATTACATGTAGTCATGGAAATAAGACACTTGTAGTCATCACAAATTCCATGACATCTAATGCCCACATGCTTTGAAAGGAAATAAACTGCAGTTTTAAACTAACTGGGCTACCTTTCATTATATGCTAACTTTGTATCATTACTTAACATTGATGAAAACATACAAAGGAGAGAAGAAGCAGTTCTTAAGTGTTAAGGGGGAAGGCCAAGAATTACCCTCAATATTAGAGGATGCCACACTAACAACACTTTATGAGTAGGGAAAGAGAAAAGCATAACTAACCATTGTTTATATAATTGCCTATTTATTTCTCTATATCCAGGATTGAGGGACTAGGAGATAAAGAGGGGGATTGGTTCTCATTCTGTTTGCATTTGTACTTACACTGCATGGAAAATACTTGTGACTTTGGATGCCAGGATAGCTCAGCAGTTGAACACTAACCTTGCAATCACAAGGTCTGGAGTTCAATTCCCAGCCCCAGCCCATGTAAACTTATATGCTGAACTGTGGCACAACTGGTAACTGCCAGGATGGCAGCAAAGGTTCTTGCTTCTCATGTGGGAGGCCCCCAGTTTAGTTCCCACCTCACACGGCCCCACATCCACCTGTGTGGAATGAAACCATGTCACAACTAATGATGTACAACTATGGAGACTGCTCTGCGCCCTCCCCTCTTCTTTTCTCAAAACAAAAAAATAAATTTTAAGAAAAAAAAATACTTGTGATTTCAAGAGAAGGAGAGCTGATTCTGGGTGGCGAGCACATAATGTAATGCATAGATGTTGTAATGTAGAGTTGTACACCTGTAAACTATATTGCCAACCAGTGTCACCCCAATAAATTTAACAACAACAAAAAAAAAGTCCATTATGCTCTGCTATAGGTTGTATGTAACTGGTGTGAGCCAAATCAGCTGTATTCCTCCATATGAATATCCATGACTTGTTTTGAAACCTAATTTCACTGCCTAGATATTTTGAGATCTAGCTGATACTTAAAGGGAAATCTGATAAGATTTCTAAAAAAACTGTGGTGTTTCTTTCTGTCAGGTTCTGAAGAAAGTCTCCAAATACATTCAAGAGCAGAATGAGAAGATATATGCTCCCCAAGGCCTCCTCCTGACAGATCCTATTGAGAGAGGACTTCGAGTTGTATCTTTTTAGACAAGATCATAATATCTAAATATCTATAAAAAGAAAATTTCAATGGTACTATTTGGCATTAGCTAAATTTAACTCCCTTCTCTTGTATTTGCCCTAGGAATTGTCTTTGTGAATGGCATACCTACCATAAGCCTCCTGTCTCCAACATTTCTTCTTAAAGCATGTCTCTCCTTCCTTTGTGTTGTTCTGATCTCTGTGAATTATTTTAGATTCTGGTTACTATCTTTCTTGGTGGTTATGAGGGCATCTTGTAGTAATAATGGGGGTGATATGAGTAATGCATTTCAGCTGCAGAAACTGAACCTAAAGCCCCTTTGAAATGCATAAATTCATAATGTGTGGTGAAACTTGTCATCCAAATGAATTGCAGTTCCATGGGTTTCATTTGACTAGTTGAAATCAGTTACAGCTGCCAGATGTATAATTTCATTACCTTTGACATACTGTGCATATTTTTAGAGGCAGTAAGCTTTGAAAATCACTTAAGTGAATTTGATAAATAAAATTGCAAAAAGTTTAATTTAGGTTGATAATTGTAGTAATGGATAAATTTTTAAACAATCTAGGTCAAATAATTCCAGACCTTCCTGCTGATAATTTCAGCAGTTTTATTATAATCTGTAGTGATGGTTCTTAAGTTTTTGGAGATCATGAACCCTCTCCCAAGGAAAAAAATTTACATATAATTTCAGGCCATTTTGAACCCCTGAATTTATTACTTCCGTAGATTCTCAGTTAAGAACCCCCTAGTTATAAAATAATTCTTTTTCAGAACTTTTTTTCCAAAAAGTAAATAATGTTTAGGGAAGAATTACATATAGAATACTATTGAGCAATTAGATTTCTTAAATTTTTCAGCAGTGTGGAAAAGGCATATTAAACTTAAGTAGAAGTTTTTCTTAATTTAAAAATAAGCAAGGAGGGTAAGATGGGATGGCTCATCAGGTTAAGTACTCTCTTTGCAGCCCCAGGGTCTGAGGATCAAATCCCGGCCCCGACCAGTGCAGACCCATGTGCTGAACTGCAATGTATCTCCCAAGCAAGATGCCCCCAGCTCCCCCCCCCCCCCCCGGTTTGGCCCCTACCTCGAGGGGGCATGCCTCCCATGAGGGAGGCCCCCAGCCCAATCCCCGCCCACCTGTGTGGAAAGAAACCATGTCGAAGAGCTGATGACATGCAACTATGGAGACTGCTCTGGGCCCTCCCCCTTCTCTCTCTCTCTCTGTCTCTGTCAAAAACAATAAAAAAAATTTTAATAAAAATGAGCAAAGAAATTGAAAGTATGCAGATCATATACATCATCTTGCCAGAGTCCCCTTTTACATGTTATATTCTCTAGTGTGTTTTCTTAACAGCCATGCTGTTTAGATTGAAATTACTATTTATGAAGACAGAGGCATGAGCAGTGGAAGATAAACTATAGAATTAAAGGTAAATATGAAATTACATGATTTACTTGGTAGTTTTTGTAATTTTGTAGGATGCATTAATTTTCTCCCCTGAATGGTAAATAAACCATTCAATAATGGCATATTCTCTGTATTGACTTAATATTTAAGATGTATATTTAACCCGAGTTCTCCCCGTGATACAGAATTTAATCCTGATTTTTTTCCCCCCACATTGTTTTCATAATTGGTTTTGTTTTTGTTTTTTGGGTACTTTGTTTTGTTTCTTTGAGTTTCTTTTTTCTTTTTTTGAGGGGCATATCTTATTTTAATATTTTAAAGCTATCCTAGGCATTTAAATAGTTGGTTTTGCATATAAGAATCAGTTCAAAGATTTCCCTGCCTATATGACAAATGGCTTCAAAAACTAAAGAAATGTTTTATAGTGGAGTGGGGAAATTAAGGATATTTCATAGCCCTGTAAAAGAAACCTTAACCTCTAGTGGGCAGAACCATAGATTTAATTCTTTTGTTTAGAATGTTTATGTTCTTATAGATCAAATGACCTTGAATAAGTGAGAAATTAATTAGGTAATACTAATAGAAATGTATAGGCAAAGTCATGTAGCATTCATAATACATTAGCATTGTCTTCTAAATGACAGAAAATCATACTTCATTGTTTATGCCAATTTTAGTCATTTTCTACAAACAGTGTCCTACTACTTTGCTTTCCTAATTAACTTTTGTTGTAGATATCTATCACTAATTACCAGGCAGCACAAAGATAGAATCTACCAAAGCAAACATATTCCTTCCGGGGCGACAGTATAATAGTAACTACTGTTTTGAGGGTATCCGCTATATGCCAGGTATTATACAAATGATATTTCTTAGTCTCACAAGAATTCTACCTAAGTAGTGCTCCATTTTACAGATGTGCAAACCAAGGTACTAGTAGATTAAATGATGATCTCAATGTTACACAGCTAATGAGTATTGGTATATGAACCCAAGTCTGATTGACCATAAAGCTCGTTTTTTAATACCATACTTCCTGTACTTACAGCAGCAAGAATATGGGAAAAAGGAAGAATTCATTAGAATATTCTAAGTATTTATTTCCTTTTCTTTTCAATACTGTTTTTAAAATACACTTGTGTGCTACTGTACAGTTAGTGAATCCTACAGACCAACCAACATTCTGAAGCTGCTGCTTTCAGCACGAGTGAACGTGTCACCGGTCTTAAAAGCCAAAGACCTAGGTGATGACATCATCTGCCTTATCTTTTATTTCTTTTAAAAAAGGCTTTGTTTTGGAACACTTAGTGTTATTTGTCCATACACTTTCTCATGTATAATTTCCAAACTTATTTCTTAAATGAGCAGTCAGAAACCTTAAGTGTGGTTTTTGTTATGTGCCATTAGAAGAAGTTTGTTTTATCAATTGCAGCTGCGTTGACTTGGCATAACATTTGTCATGACTCATTTTGTAGCTGTTATTGCTAAATATACTGCTTTTCTGAAGTGGTGTGGGGTTTTGAGAAATTACACACCAGAGACTAATCTATCAGTATTCAAACAACTGTCAAATTTTGAAATGGGTAAGATTTACATTAGTACCTTCTGGATAGTTTCATGAATGCAGATATTTTTGTTCACAATTTAATTTTAAGAGCTATATGTTCCTCAGCCCCAGGATCCAGTGTGGGCTGAACTCTTGGGAGGAGGGAAGAAAACTAAGCATAATTCAATTCTACCATTTCTCCTAAGTCTACAAGGTATCTGCAGGTTGACGCATTATGTAGGAATCAAATTAATGATTTAATAAAGAGTACACAAATCATGGGGATGGCCTTTATTTAAAAAGATCTCTAAACAAAAATGTTTTTCTCTTAACTTTTTAAATATCTGTATTATTAAATAGACTGATGGTGTTTTCTGTCTTTGGATTAAGATTGTCTTTAGTTTTTAAAAATGGAATATATCATTCTATCACAATAAATTCATGGTAATAAAAATAGCTAACATTTGTTGGCACTTATGTGCCTGCATTTTTGTAAATGCTTAATTTCAATCATCATAACAACCCTATGAGAGAGGTACTGTTATCCCAATTTTTCAGATGAAGAAACAGAACTTACCCGGTAATTGTCCAGGGCTAAAAACTAGTAGGTAGAGATTGCAGCACCCTGGCCCCAGATTTGCCACTTAACCCTGTGCTATACTACCTCTCATGACATGATTTGTCAGAAATCAAAATGTACAATGCTTGGATTTCTGTAACGTTGAGCTATGTACTCACTTAGGCATGTAGTACAGATTCACGTATTTCACAGATAGAATCTTGGGTTAATAGAACATAGCCCACATATGAGGCACTCATATCAGTTGGTGTAAGAGAGATGTTTTAGAGGGGCTTTTTATTAACGTCCTTTTCTAAAACCTTCACTTTTCCCCATTGATTATAGATCCCAGCTCCAGCTGCGACCCTTCATCTTTTCACTGGCCAGCCGATCACAGGGTGCCCCCTACCTCCTCTCCAGAGCATCATTCCTTTGTAACTGCTGCCAGAGCCATGGTGCCATTTACTCCAAGGACTAACTTTCTAAATCTCCACACCTGGGGTGACTTCCAGTCGCTCAGCATCCACTTTGAGTCTCAAAATATTGTAGGACTGTAATCTTTTGATTAGTTTGAGAAATACAGTGAAGCATTTTAACTTTTTTATTCAAAGCCATTAATAAAATATGCAGTTGTTCAGCCCAACACAAAGTTTATTTATTATCTGCCACCAGTACCAAGCAGCTTCCCAGGTAGCTGTAGACTTCCAAGTGATATGTTAGCCAGTGTTCAGTCTTACTCCTCCAAATTAATAAAATGCTTTTCTCCAGGATTTTGGTGAAAGGTAGGCTGTGTCTGTGGTTTTGCTTATGCATCTCCCAGATTTCAGAAAACTACCACTTCTGCCACAACTCATATCTGTTTCTGCTGTCCAGTTTCTGAAACTAAAACCCATTGGAAAAATAATTTATAATGTTATTTGTTTTATTATAGCAGTTATTCCTAATTAAAGCAGTGTTTAATGCAATTTCCAGTTATTTTTCTTTGGAGAATTTTGTTATTGTATTACCTTGAATGTTGGGAAGATATGGTATGTATTGCTTGTTCCTTACAAAAATAAGTAAGCACAATAAAGTGGATGCCAAACCATCAAACACATAATTCCCTGCTATGTCTCTGAAAGTGTAATAAATATTTTAATTATAGTTTTGTTATAAATATAACTTATGAGAAAAAAATTGATAGGGATAATACTGTATATTACTAATTTTTAACCATCCCTACTAGCAAACCTTATGATTCATAGACTTTCCTCATATACAGTATTCAGAGCACAGAAAAGTGATTTCCAACTAAAACTCAAATCTCAGTATTTCTAGTTCTTTTGACTGTTTGTTCTTACTCGTGATATCAGGGCTTCTTATGCTCTTTATTCATATATGGAGTTTGAGAGCATCATATTTGGGAGAGAGTTAAATATATTAGGAGAGAATGAAACAGTTAAATGTTTTACTTTCAGAGATATTGTAGGTGCTAATACTGGATTTACTCTTTCAGATTTAATTTCTTTTATGGGTCTGTTAGTTATTCAATAAATCCCATAGGTCTGTAATATTTTAATTGTATAAAACTCCTTTGTTACTTTCTAGCCTATAATAATGTCTGTCTGCCTTTTAAACCTGTTGCAATAACTTTGCTGAAAATACTAACGCATTAGTAAAACTTTTCTTAAACAAACTGCCTCTGTGTCATGTTTGGTATGATTTGGTAAGGTGATAAATGATGTGGCATTACATTTAGCAAATAGACAATATGCAGTACTGGAGTTACTGGTACAGTGTAGCTTTGTATTTTTTTTAACAGATACTTACATTTATATAATTAGTCACACTACTCAGTGTTTTACATGCTTTCTGTCATAAGAGCAGGTATGTTAGCTAAATAGGTAAAAACCAAGAAGTAGTCCCTAATAGTAAAAAATGTATTCAATTAAAGAAATAAGAAATTGGAATGTTTCATTAGGGAAAAAAGTATCACAGTTATTGTTACTGCCTTGAATCATCTGATCACTTTCTTTTTTTTTTGAACTGAATTGGGGGCCTCACCGCATTCGGGAAGCACACCCCAGTTCAGCATGTGGGTCCGCCTGGGCTGGAGCCAGGATTCGATCCTTGGTCCTCGGGGCTTCAAAGCAAGCTCTTAACCTGCTGAGCCATCCTGGCTTTCCCTGATCACTGTTTTTTAATGAAGTGCATTTGTAGAGATTAACGATTACACAACATAGTTTTATCTATTATCCAATTCTTTACATTGTGAGATTATTCTTTGTAAGATTTTCAATTTACCTTTCCTACCCACATAAATTAATAGTAGTTAATACTCATGTGTAGCCAATAGTAAAAAAAAAAGTCTTAAGACCTGAGTTAAGTTCCTTCCATATTCCACTTGGACCTGGCTCCTACCATAAGCTAATGTCAGTTTCTTGTTTTGTTACTTGTTTTAACTTCATATAAAGGAGGTCAGAGTATTAGTGCTATATTTGATTTATATTTATCTCCCCTTCCCCTTGCTATGCTTACTTCTATCTTGCCCCATACCAATACCTCTGTCCAACAATGGAGACCAAATTCTGTAAAAGCAGAGATTGTTTCTACTTATGCTTGCATCCTTGTCTAACTCCAAGTATTATCATACATGGTGCTACATACACTTAGCACTCAGATATTTGTAAAGTGAATAAATGAATGAGTTGACAGATCAGTTAACTTTACCACATCTTGGTTAATAAGGTGTTTGATTTGATAAGATAGTAAATTGTATACTACCCTTTTAAAGTCTTGTTCTAAGATGGGAAAGATGTATCTGTGGCTCAAACTCCATTAGAGTGGATTTCTGCCTAGAGATAACAGGATTTGAATAACCACTCCCTCAATCAGGAATTCCCAGAGAAAGGGGGGAAGCTGGGATGACTCAGCGGGTTAAGCACTCACTTTGCAGCCCTGGGGACAGAGGATTGAATCCTGTCCCCCGCCCATGCAGACCCATATAGTGAACTGGGGTGAGCTGCGGGAGGCCCCCAGCTCAGTTCTCTCCCTGCACAGTCCCCAGCCACTATGTGTAACAAAACCATGTGGAAAACTGATAAGGTACAACTATGGAGACTGTTCTAGGCCCTCTCCCTTCTCTATCTCTGTCAGAAACAATGAAATAAATCTTTAAAAAAAAAAGAATTCCCAGTAAAAGAAAAAGGATTGTATTCAAAACCTCTGAAGTGGGTAGGTAATATAAGTAATAATTATCACTCATACTTTGTCCTTTTATTATTCTGTGTATCACTGACATTGCCAATATGTGATGTTAAATCCATATGATTAAAGCTAGGAAACATTTTAAAGTATATGTCTCCTTAATTTTTAAAATTTATATAATCTTCAGATAAAAGTTCACTTTTAGAAAAGTTTCACTTCAAAGTTCTCTAGAACCTAATAAGGTATGAATGATACGTTGTACTCATTTAAGCCCTATTACTGCATTTCTCTATGGACAAAGTAACAAGAAACTGGAAAATGTTTGTCACTAATTTAGCAGCTAAAATGGATCAAACAGGCTTGTAATCTAATCACCAGAGACTACTTTATAGTGCAAATACTAATTGAAATAAACCAAAGTAATCCTCATCCTCACTGGTGCTTGGTTGAAGGATAAACATCAATAAATATACCCCATTACACAGTGACCAACTTTAATTTGCAAATGTGTGAGGTGTGAAGGGTTTTATTCTTCCCACAAGAGCTGAAGTAAATGGTTTAATGGTATTACTCTATAGTACTCAAAACTTGGAAATGTGGAAAAGATAGCAAATACCTGATTAATGTCATACTTGCTGTGAGTTATGAATGCCAAAATGTACATTTTGGACCACTTAAGTTCTAGGATAGTTTAGGAGTATAGCACTACATGTATTTTGCTCCAAAATAAGTAAGCAGAATTACATAATCAAAAAAAAGGCTCTGGCTCTTCTATATTGTATCCTAAATTCTTTCCATATACCTCAAATAGTGCAGATGTGAAATTCTGCCTAAAACCAGGAAGCCCTAAAGGAACTTAATACCTACTTTAAAAAAATTTGGGCCTCCATTTGGCATAAAGAAGTAATTTTATAAATGAGGTACAACCAAAGATTTTTTTTTATTATTAAATTTAATGGGGTGACATTGGTTGGTAACAATTGGACAGTTTCCAGATGTACAAGTCCACATCACATCACCCATGCATCGCACTATGTGCCCACCACCCAGAATCAGCTCCCCCTCCATCACCACATATCTGGTGCCCACTCCCCCCTGCCCCAACTCTCCCTCCCCACTCCTCCCCCGTCTCCAGGTAACCACCAAACTATTGAGTGTGTCCATAATGCTGGTGCCCTCTCCCACCTCCCCTCCCACTCTCCTTACCCCCTCCTCCCCTTCCCTCAGGCAATCACCAAGCTATTGAGTGTGTCCATAGGTCTCTGTGTCTTTGTTACTTTCAGTTTTATATTCCACCTATAAGTGGGGTCATATTTTTCCGGATTCTTTCAGTCTGACTTATTTCGCTTAATAAGATGGTCTCTAGGTCCATCCATGTTGCCAGAAATGACTGTATTTCATATTATCGCTGAGTAGTATTCCATTGTGTAAATGTACCACATCTTCTTTATCCAGTCATCTATCGAATACAACCAAAGATTTTTAAGGGTCTTCAAGTTAAAACAAATTTATTCCAGCAGAATTTTCTGATGATTTTTTTTTTAAGTATCTGAGCAATATATGTATTGACCTATCAGAACTCATTTAACTTGTGCTGTTACTTTCTACCTTGATAGTGAAATCTTTAATCTTCAGATTAATAAATCACCTGTCTTTGAAGAAAATTTTTTACGTACAAAGAGCTCTTTTTTAAAAAGATGGAAGGATTTGGGGATGCCGGGATAGCTCAGCAGGTTAAGTGCTCGCTTTGCAGCCCCAGGGTCCAAGGATCAAATCCTGGACCTGGCCCTGCCCCGAGCAGACTCATATGCTGAACTGAGGTGTGGCCCCCAGTTCAGTTCTTGCCAGGGCAAACTTCCTATGTGGGAGGCCCCTGGTTTGACCCACAGCTCATGGGGGCATGCCTCCCATGCGGGAGGCCCCTACCCAGTTCTTGCCCTGCGAGGCACCACACCCACCTACCGGTATATGGAATGAAACTATGTCAAAAACTGATGACCTACAACTATGGGGACTGCTCTGGGCCCTCCCTTCTTTCTTTCTGTCTGTCTGTCTGTCTGTCTGTCTGTCAAAAACAAGAAAATAAATCTTAAAAAAAAAAAAAGATGGACGGAGGGGTTAAAAATCAGTCCATTGGCTTCCAGATCTGTTCTTGATCTTAATGTTCCTGTTCATGTATATATTCTCTTAACTCGTATTTTCACAGATCAGTTTATTGCCAGGAAATTAACATCATAATTTGTATTCGAAATGTTTTGGCAATAGGTCTTCTGGGAACTACCAAATGCAAAACAACGTAACTGTAGAAGCTTCGATTCTGTGATACACAAGTATTCAGAAACATATAATGTGACCTTTTCTTCCCAATTAAAAGATTGATGTGTATTATTTTTGCCAATCTCATACAATGTGCAAATGCTTTATTTAGTCCAGTTCTTAATTTAGATGTTTGAAGGATTATGTGCTTGAAAAGCAACATTAGCGTAAATGTTACTAGTTTTAAAGTAAGTGCTTGAGTTAAACAACTAGGAAAGTCCTAACAGCATGTTTTGGGCATTCTTAATATTACACAAAGAGATCTTTACTTAATATCTAGTGAAATGCAAGGACTACTCAGGATAGAAAAAGTCATCTTGCAAGTACTCAGAATTACCAACAGCAACCATATTGACCATCAACATGGCACCATTCTCCAGAGGAGTTTTTTTCTAAATAACAAAACTGGACATTTTAATTACTGAATTGGGGGGAAGCTGGGATGGCTCAGCAGGTTAAGCACTTGCTCTGCAGCCCCGGAGCCCGAGGATCAAATCCCAGCCCTGGCCCATGCGGACCCATGTGCTGAATTAGGGTATACCTCCAGTTCAGTTCTTGCCCGGGACTATGCGGGAGGCTTCTGGCCCAGCTACTGCCCTGTGTAGCCCCACGCCCACCTGTGGAGTGAAACTATATGGAAAACTAATGCTGTCAACTATGGAGACTGCTCTGGGCCCTCCCCCTTCTCTCTGACTCTCTCTGTCTCTGTCAAAAAAAAAAAAAAAAAACTATAAAAATAAATCTTTAATTACTGAATTGGGACTGTGTTTCGTGACTTAAAAAGATGGGACTTTTATTTTCCTCAACCACATAGTGACAGGAATAATCATGAAACTTCCTCCATTTTAATCCTGGGACAAGGGAAGAACTATACCCAATAAACAAATGTAAAAGAACAAAAATAAAAATGTAGCAGGAATGCCATGATAGTTAACTGGATGAGCTCTTTCCTTGCAACCATGCGGTCCAGGGATTGAATCCTGGCCCCGGCCCATGCAAACCCATATGCTGAACTGTGGCACAGCTGGTAACCGCCAGGATGGCATGGTGGCAAATGTTCTTGCCTCCCACTCAGGAGACCCCCAGTTCAGTTCCCACCCCGCAACCCCACATCCACATATGTGGAATGAAATTATGTCACAATTAATGATGTACAAATATGAAGACTGCTCTGGGCCCTACTCCCTCCTCTCTCTCTCTCTCTCTCTCTCTCTCTCTCTCTCTCTCTCTCTCTCTCACCTCATATAATAAAATAAATCTTTAGAAATATAAAAATAAAACTAGACAATAAGTTGCTTTATGATTATGTTGCATGAGTTATCCTGATTTACATACACACATATATACACAATTCATATATTATTTCCACCTTATTATTTGGGGGCAATATACCTACGTGGTAAAACATATAAATATGCCTGGGAACAATAAATGCCAACTTGTGGCCACCAATAGAGAGGAGGAAGAGGGTTGGGGTCAGAAAGAGGCACACAGGGCTTAGACTGAATAAGGGGCTTATTCCGTACTTTTTGAAATGTCCCCAAAGTTTTTATTATAGAAACCACCACATGTATTTGTCAATATAAATGACTGTTCTAAATATTATGCATAACATTTAACATTTTCAGTATCATGACAACTTTGACAATTTTGGACACAATACCCACCACCGCTGGGCTTTCACTCAGGCCTCTATTTTCAATTTCCTCTAAACCTTCAGGCCTATTTGTCTTGTTGGTCTCATTATCAAGAGGCACTAGCCTCTGAGCTACTTTCATTCCACACAAGTGGGCGCAGAGCCTCAAAGGGCAGGAACCAAGCCGGGGGCCTCCCACTTGGGAAGCATACCACAGTTCAGCATACGGGTCCAGACAGGCCTGGGCTGGGACTCAATCCCTGGACCTGATCCCTGGATTCCACAGCCACAAAGGGAGCATTTAACCCAGAACCATCTCGGCATCCCCCAGAAAACTCTTGCTCATTCTGTTGTGTAAGATTACTGTGGAAAGATGGCCACCTAGGATGTAGGCCCTCATCAGACAATGACTCTGTCAGCACCATGATCTAGTACTTCCCAGCCTACAGAACTGTAAGAAATAAATTTTTGTTGTTTATAAGCCATCGGATCTCTGATATTTTGTCATAGCAGTCAAAAAATACCAAGACAAATCCTCATCCAACCATTTAAGTGTCCCCAGCCACCATTCTCTATTTGTTACCCAACCTTATCAGCACCTGACAAAGAATTGTTATTCATTATCTATCTATCATCACAGGGTCTATGTTTCCTATTCACTGCTTTAGATTTAGCACCTACACGGGACCTGGCAGTAGATACTCAAATATCACTAGATGCTCAAGAAATACTTGCTGAATGAAGAAATGCATGTGTGCATGAATGACAGGCACTGTGAGAGATTTGGAAGATACCTTTAGAGAATTCATAATCTACTAGGAGAAACAGACATGTTAAAACTGCAATATAGCATGGTAAATGTTATCAGAATAATATAGGGCATATTGGCTACCTACATAAGAGATCGTATGTTAGGGATGGATTCACAGAGGAAGAGTTACTTTGGCTGAGTCTTGAAGGATGAATAGGAAGGAGTTCATCAAGTGGTTAAACAGAAAGAGAGAAGCCTAGAAAGAGGGAACAGCATGTGCAAAGAAATAACATGTCTTTAAGTAGTTCGACACAATTGGAGCAAAGACAGTGTAAGGGAGGAGCCGTACATTACAAGGAAATCAGCAGCACTGTTTTCAAAGAGAATGACTAAAATCACACCAGTCCCTGATGTCCTCCCTACTTCTCTCAAGGGAATTTACTCCATTTTTCCAACAGCTTCTTCAGTGCAGCTGTTTGAGCCCGAGAGTGATGAGGTACTAGCCTACAGGTGTTCTGTTTACTCTCTGCCAAGGAAAATCTCAAGAGTGTAGAATAGCAATAGAGGAATGGGAGAATATCATCTTACTTTACTTGAGAAGGCAGCAGCCTTTGGCAGGTATCAATGCTTCTGCTTCTTTATTGACAAAGTTGAGGCAAAAAGGGAAGATGGCATTGACAAATCCTTGTCCATGCTTGGGAAGCCTTTGTAAGAGCAGAATTTGAAGTCAGGTGTCTAGATCAACTTTCTTTTCAGAAGATATGAGTACCCCTCCATAGCAAACTGACTCTTTTTGTTGTTGTTATTCCTAAGGCTGATTCTGCAGATGTGAGGGAAAAGCATCCTCCTAATAACCATGAAAAGACAAAATATAGAGGTGGAGGGAGGGTTCATGTGTCTGTGCCAGAAACTAGGAACACTACAAGACCAAAGTAGGGGAAAGAGAGTCACATCATGTTCCTGCAAAGGAGCAGGTAGAAAAAAATAGAGAACATAGCTTTAAAGCTTTGGACATGTTTTTTTAGTTTAACAATATTACAAAGCCACATAAGTTACCTTCGCCTGTAAAAAGTCTTGAACTATATCTCAAATTTTAGAAGAGATTTGAAAATTTTATATCTTTATTGGGGACATATGGATTGATTTATTGTGCTTGAAATCAAGATGAGATTTGCATAAGAAATGAGGAACTAAAGTCTGAGGGGGGGGAAAAGGAATTAGGAATATCATGAATTGCCTGGATATTACATTTGTCAGGAAGAGCTAAACCTGGCCCTGACTTCCTGAGTTTCCCAGTATCTCAGCCAGGTATGCATTTTTACCACTGGCCAGAAAAAGTCTTTCAGATTCACTAGGCAATAGAAAGCGTTCCTTGTGAATCCAAGAGAAAATATTCTAAGAGTACTTTTCTGCCTTCCTTAAAAATCCAAGTTGCCCTCTTACTTTCCTGTCATTACTCCAAATTTTCATTCATTCAGAACAACTGAGGGTTAAACTTTGCTTAACTAGTACACTCCCCAAAATTTAATTCTTTGGTTCTTAGGATAGTGACACCAAACATGTGATGATTTTCAAAGGAAGGAGACAGTGAGAAACAGCTGTTGACCAAATGAGCAAGGGCAGTGATATGAAAACAATAATGATTATATTACC
Source organism: Craseonycteris thonglongyai (assembly GCA_004027555.1). Lineage (NCBI taxonomy): Eukaryota > Metazoa > Chordata > Mammalia > Chiroptera > Craseonycteridae > Craseonycteris > Craseonycteris thonglongyai. Next base: position 6,524 of record PVKE010023975.1, on the reverse strand, counting down.
TTGTATTTCAAAAGCATCTTTATGCAAAAAGGCACAATATTGTATTGATAGGTATATTTTGTCTTTTATCTTTGGTGACTGAAAAAACTAGGTTTGTTTTTATAAATGTGTATTTCCATAGCTACCTACAAATATTCTGGCTGTTTCTATTTGCTGCATCTTTAACTGCAATTAGTTTCTTCACTGAGCAACATCTACAAATTGTATTGGCTTTTCACTTTCTTCAATTGCACAGGGTCGTATTTTCTGTATCCTTTTCAACTTTGGGCAGTAGTGCTATCATAGGACCCCACCTCTGGATGGAGGGCTGTCAACACCATATTGTTACAAGAGTAAGGGGATGAGATCTATATCGGAGTAGCTGTCTTTGGAAAATACAATCTGCCACAACTGAAAACCATTGACTTACCAAACCACTGATACACAGACTTGAAATAGACCTTAAAAAGACCATCTATTTGTCTTTAACAAAACTCATTGTGCAAGACACAGCTCAAATCTTCCTTCCTTTTGGAATCCCTCTTTGATGTCCCCCAGCTCCCATAGTCCTTTGCAAATATGCCCACTCTCACACAGTATATTCTAGTGCAATTATTTTAATAACGTGATTGCAATCAGGGAGTCATTATCAATCTGTCAATGAGCCAAACTTTTTTTTCCTAATCAAACAATATGGCACAAGAAGTACCACAAGGAAAAGTATTCAGATTGATAGGAAAAACGTATTTCTAGGGGAGCGAGAGGTGACACTTTACACAGAGAACAGAAAGCAGAGAGAAAAGCACCAGCAATTAAGAAAAAACTGACATCACACAAAGAAAAAATATACCTGGGGTGCCAAAAAAAATGTATACACATTTTAAGAGATGTAATCTATGTATTACTTTTCAAAGTTGAATTGAATTATAGTAGCAACATGTAGTATGATGTTTGCTCAAAAGATGACATTAATCAAATGAATGCTAGCGTCATCATGCGACAAGCGGGACAGTCAAAGAAAATAGTGGAAGCACAGTTGTTGTTTGAGGAGGGCAAGACCATTTTGAAGTGGTATTTGAAATTTAAGAACATTGTGGAAGTATGACGACAATGGAGGCGTGAGTGTGCAACAGAACCTCCAACATACATACAATTGCATGCATTCATGATTAATCTGAGACACATGGTAAATTGAAATGGCACGCATAGCAATACAAGTGAACAGTTTGGTGAACATTGCTCAAGCAATAGTTCACTGTACTCAGAAGTGTCTACGTGCTGATGATACCACTCTGAGCACCTCTTGTAACTGCAATAAGTAAAAACGTGACTTGTATTCATTTTTTGTTAATCAGTATATATTGAGCATTACAATTTTAATAGTTGTTTTTTTTCCTTTCTTAAAATGTGTATACATTTTTTGGCACCCTCTATATATAGGATGTACTTTTGCCCTACATTAAAGGTAGAGGACATAAGCAATAAATGTTAAAATAACCTAGAGAGTCAAGCAGCTGAGATGGAAGCATTGCCTAAAGCAGGTTTCTCCAATCTCACCTGTTTCAAACTCGCTTGAAGAGTCTGTTTAACCACCTCCCAGAGTTTCGGATTCAGCAGGTCTGAGTGAAGCCTGAGTGTCCGCATTTCTCACAGGTTCCCAGACAAACTTGTTGCTGGTGATCTGGTACTACACGTAGGAACTACTAGCGTAGGGTTTTTAGACGTGAAAGTAGTAGCGTTGCGGAATCATCCACGAAGATAAAGGAACCAGAAGGGTCCAAGAGCGGTGGGTGGAAAAGATGACCCAGGAGACGAAGAGACCTGATTTTAACCACCCATTTTTCTGTTGGCCCCCTACCGGTCAGGGAATACTCCGGCCTTTGTGCCCCACGGTGGCCAGAGGTCAGACACCGCCCAGATTTCTCAGTTGCGGTGGCGTGGCGCCCCCTCCCGACCATCCCTAGGCAGTGTCAGTCGGGACCGCACACGAGAGCTGTCGGCCGCGGTGGGCGGAACTAACCCAGACCAGTCTCCGCCCCGTCCGGGAAAGCGAGCCGCAGTGACGCGAGCACGTCGTGATTGGTCAGCGCCGCTGTGCGTGGTGACGGAGTGCCTAAGCGAAACGTTTCTAAGAGGACCGCGGGAGCTAAGAAGCGTAGTGTCAGTGAAGTCCCAGAAAGGCCTAGAAAAGATTATTCCGCTCCCAGATTCTTTTTGGGAGAGCCGGGTAGGTTCCCCACGAGCTTCCCGTCCTAACCGCTTGCTTCGTCGGAGTGCCTCCCTGCTTCCCAGGTGCTCAGGTGAGCATCCGAGTGAGACCTCTGGTACTTGTGTGTGTGTGAGCGAGCATCCGAGTAGGAACTCTGGTAATGTGTATGTGTGCGCGCGGTGTGTTTGTGTGTTAGGGAAGGCGACTACTCTGTACTGGTGGCACTGAGGGAGGAGACGAGCGAGAGGAATATACTGTTGCCCTGAGGCTCTGGAGACTTCCCCCTCGTCCCCATCAGCCACCTTCTTAATAAGCCTTGGGATCGCTGCTTGGTCTGATGTTGCTGAGCATTGACACTTTAGCAAATTAGGCATTGATTAGTTTTCCCAACAGTTTTAAGTGCCTGCTATGAGTTAAGCTCGGTGCTAAGCGCAGGTATTACACAGGTAACTTTTGTCCCCAGTAATTTTCGTCCCCAGTGTTACCGGAAGGGAGCAGTGTCCAGGCTCGTGCTGCCTGCTCTGCTCGGTCAATAGACTGACACAGAAGTTGGGTCATATACTAAAAGTTTATTACAAGGGTCCCCGTTACCCCAGACGGCAGAGCTTGAGTGGAAGGAAAGGAGCCTTTATTTCAGACCTACGCACAAAATGTAAAGAGAAATAACTCTGCTTCCACCCCTAGATCTGTCCTAAATCGTACCTGGAGCCCTTCTCCCTTTTAGGAATATTGTCCTTTGAAGAAGACTGGAGGCTGCATAATGGTATTTCATGCAGGCCACCGAGGCAGCAGAAGGCAAAGTCCAAAAAGGCCCAAGCGGAAAGTAAAGGGCCATCCCTGCCCTTCCTGGTCACTGTCCTTTGGAAGCACAGGCAGCTGGCATTTTAGTCCTTCAGGTGGACCTCAGGCTTCCACAGAAATAGAGGGACTGTCTCTGGTCTCCCAGCCCTGGGATTCTAGCGCTGAGCCCCCTGGCTGCGGCTGGCTGCTTATCTTCTGCTATGCTCCCAGGGCCGGGCTTGGTCCACTACTGTTCGTGATGGGCCTGGCCCCCTTCCTCCTTGCAAACACCTCCAGGCTCCAAACACTCCTGCACAAAAGCTCCTTCCAAAAATCCCTCCTTCTGTATTTACATCCACCCAAGAGGGTCTTTCTTACCCTGCCAATCATTGCCCTTACCATTAATTATCTACTTCTACTAGTCTGCAGTGTTTTTTTCTTGTCAGTTTCAGTCTGTTTATATCAACCTCGGAAGCTCCCCGAGCTTTCATTGTAACAGGGGCGATCCGGGAGGTGCTTGCCCGCTTACTTACAGCTATTCTGGGCAGACTCCTCCTTTAAGGTCCCTCCCTCCTTCAACCTGCTACTCCAGTACTTAAAAATGCTGGACAAGGCTCCAAAGAAGAGGACCTCTACCAGAAGACAAGTAATTGCATGGTGTAATAGGTTCTCAATTCTAGGTGTACATGTAAACACAAGAGGTGAGCTCTTAGAGAAATTGTTACCTGACCTAAGGTTTGAACGAAGAGGCAAAGAATTGGAAAATCATAGCCTATGAATTCTGTCTAGTTACTTGCCATTGAGCTTCTACAACCCCAATTGTAGATACACAGTTGCCTGTTCTTGCAAATAAATGGGAAACACATTGAAAGGTATGGATTCTTTTATTCTCAATAGGTTCCCAGTTTCCGAGAAAATGACAGAGGAACTGGATCTCATGGCACAGGACTCTGATGGGGGTAATGAGGAGGTGGTCCTAACTCCTGCACAACTCATTGAAAGGCTGGAGCAGGTAAGAGTCCCAAATAGAATCCCTTGCTTCAACTTTAGCCTTTTTTTAGTCCATCTGTACAAATGTCAGGAAACAGGGTTTATTTCAAGAAAAGAGGGAAAGAGGGACTGGATCTTACCACCTATATAGAAATAGGAAGTAGGTAGGGACAGCCTCTATTAGAAGCCTGATGTCAAATACAAAATCCTCAAGTGACGTCAGTAAGTAATAGCTTTGGATACATTTAGTAGAACAGTCCACAAAACAAGGTTTTTCTACTTGGTATTTGCAGGGACTACAGAGGTGTTGTGGTGGAGACTTGTAAGTTTTATGCCTCAGTACCTTGATACATCTGCTGTTTACCTGTAGAATGGCTGGGTTAACAAGAAAGGGCTGAAACACCTTTTTTAGGAGAAAACTGGTCTTATTCTTTTTCTCCAATATTTCTTTTGTCAACTATTCTCTATATTTCCATTGCTTATCTAAAATCATTTCCAAGCTGTCTCTCCTTCTAGTCCTAAGAGCTATGATTTTTCCTGAGTGCCAATAACTTGTTTACAATTAACTGTGAAGCTCTCCTAGATAGGAGCTCAGACCATTTGTATTTTAATCCCTCCATGCCACTAGTCTATTATGTGACCTTAGGCAAGTTATATAGCTTGTCTCAAGCACTTCCTTGACTATAAAATGGAGTTTATAGTAGTGGCTATCTCACAGAGTTGTTGTGAGGATTAATTGAGATAATATATGTAAAGTGCTTAGCCTATTGTGTGACACATGATAAGCACTCAATAAATGTTAGCTATGAGAAGTAATTCTTACAACAACCCAATGCATCAAGTACAGTATTATTTCCATTTTACAGATGAGGAAACTGAAGCTTAGCGATGTAAAGTAACTTTCCCAAGGTTACACATTGGCAACAGAGCCAGGATATGAACCATGTCTCTTTGACTCAAACGCATGCTCTTAATCCAATATGCCCACTGCCTTTTTCTTGTCTCCCTTTAACTACCCCATCCCAGAACTCTTTCATGTTTGTTACTTTAGTGTTCTTCATTCTTTATTACCATACATGTCATCATGAGGTGACAAAATCAAAGGAACAAAATTATTTAATTATTTCTTATATGATAATTCTTACTATAGCAATGATTTATAATTTTTCTTTTAAAGATTTATTATATTGAGCTGTCTCTATGGTTGTATGTCATCAGTTCCAACATGGTTTTGCTCCAAACAAGTGGCAGTAGGGGGTCTCCTACATGGGAGGCACACTCCCTCAAGCCAGGAGCTGAACCAGAGGGTGAGAACCAAACTGGGGGCCTCCTGCATGGGAAGCACACCCTAGTTCAGCATATGGGGCTGCACAGCCTGGGACGGGGATTCAATCCTGGGTCCCCAGGGGTGTGAAGCTAGTGCTTAACCCGGCTGATCCATCCCGGCTTCCCCTGTAATTTGTTTTTATATCACAGAACTTTTTGAATATCTGGTGAAAACTCTGGCTCTTCCCAAAATAATGCACCACCCCTTACAGAATTTTGCATATAATTTTAGGAGTTTCACAGACACTCTGAAATCTGTCTACTTAGTCTGGGGAGTCCAATTTAAGAGCCCCTGCTTTATTATGAGAGGACTTATTAAATGGAAATCAAAAAGCACAAAGCATTCAGGACAAAACTGATATATTCAGCTACTTTAAAATTAAGATCTCTGTTTTTACACCTCCACAATACTTTCACGAAAGTAAAAGGATATGCCACAAAACTGGGAGAAAATATTTGCAAAATATATAACTGACAAAAGATTAGTATTCAAGGGAAGCCGGGATGGCTCAGTGGGTTAAGCTCTCACTTTGCAGCCCCAGGGACCAAGGATCGAATCCCAGCCCCGGCCCGTGCGGACCCATATGCTGAATTGGGGAGTGTCCCCGGTTCGGTTCTAACCGGGGCAAGACCCCAGCCCAGTTCCTGCCCTGTGCAGCCCCACGCCCACCTGTGGAATGAAACTATGTGGAAAAACCAACGATGTACAGCTATGGAGACTATTCTGGGTCCTCCCCCTTCTCTCTCTCTCTCTCTCTCTCGCTCTCTCTGTCAAAAACAATAAAAATAAATCTTTAAAAAGAAAAAGATTACAGATGCTGCTCATTCTCAGAGGCCTGCAGAAGACTCTTCCTCTGGGGTAAAATGTGGAGGAAAAGGCTGGGAGTACCTTGAAGGAATGATCTAACTGGTCTTACTATATGAATATCATCAAAAGAAGTGATCCCATAGCCATCCACCAGCAAAACTGTCCACTAAGAGAAGTGATCTGCATGGCAGGACATCAAATCGGCGACAGAGGCACGTAACATAGAAATACAGGAGGAGAGGCAAGATGGCGGCATGAGAGGAGAACCCAGATACCTACCTGGGAAGGGACTTACGAACAAAAAGGAACCCACAGGGGAAACCCTGAGAAGCACCCTCAACTGAGAGAACCACACAACGCAGAACAACACACAAAGGTTAGAGGAAAAAGGGGAGAGCGGGAGAGGGAGGGAGAAGGAGCAGTTTGGGGACA
>PVKE010023974.1:0-24192 GCA_004027555.1 Craseonycteris thonglongyai | reverse complement strand
ATGCGCGAGAGAGAAGGATCCCTGCATGTTAAACAAAGAGATGAGTTGACTCAGAGTCCCTCCCACGGGCTCTCATAAAGGCGCGTGATTGGTTTCCGGGGCGACATCGACCAATGAGAAAATTCCTAGGGGCAAATCCTACTTCGCGGTTTTTCAGCTTTCGCGGAAGGCTCTGGTCCCCATTAACCGCGAAAAACGAGGGATCACTGTACCTACAATGAAAGATAACACAAAAATATGCCAAAAATTTAATTCTTCAAATTTTACACATATTTTAATTTATAATTTTGATGAAAATATACTTTAAACTTTATATAGTTTGAATACTTAATTTAAAAATATTTATATTGCAGTAAACTTAAATTACGTGAAAATAGTGATAATAACTGTTATCAGTAAGTTTTCTGAAATCACAAGAAAAATTATGTATGTAAATTGCATGTGTCTTAATATTGTTATATAGTTGTACATTGCTCAGTAATTATTTGGTTCAGTCACCTTTATGTCTTGCCAAATTTCCTTGATAAAATTATATTTTTCCACATATTTCTACATATAAAGGTACAGTTGTCTAGGTTCAAGAAAATAATATATTTTAGTTAGTTATAATTCATTAGCTAGATTTTTAACTTTTAGTTCTTTAAATATATGTTTATGGGTTTCCATTTATATTCTTACCCTGGATTAACAAATCTGTGGCTATATAATTTTTAAACAGAGTGATATAATAATGACTGAAAATATTTAGACTTGCTCAATATCATCCATGACATGCTGATAAGACTATGCATAAGTTTCTGTTACCTGGATCACCAATGTTTTCAAAGTTTTTTTTCTGACTTTGTTCAATTCTGTGCCCTACAAAATCTTTTCTCCATCATTTCATTTTCCTGGGGTTATTCTAATCTGTTTTCTGTTGGTTGCAATCCAAGAGTCTGAAGTGATACATCTATTTTGCATTTAGTAATAGTAAATGCTCTTGGGTTATTTTTTTTATACGTCACTGGATTTTCTTCCTCATTCTTTTGCTAGCCTTCCCTAGAGACTTACTTTAAATTTGACTTTAGGTTCTTTTCTCTAGTAATAGTCTCTCACTTAAAGAGACCTTTCCTTATCCCATGACTTTAAAGGTCTTCTAGTGCTAATGGTTGCAACATTTAAAAGTAATTACAATTGGGACCTCTCTTCTGAGCTCCAGATAGACATAAATGCTCAATATTTGCTGAATGAACATGCCAGTAGTGGTAGACATGGAATTAAATGATGGACTTATTAGTGGCAAAGTCATTATTAAAGTGATTGACCACAAGAAGGAGATGCTAGATACTGTTAACCACATACTAGGTACAAGGTGAACTCTATATTAAAACAAGGCTTATAGGCTGAGAAAATAAGCAGAGATCATCAGAACAGTGATATGCATATACAGAGTAAGTGAGGTAATGAAGTAGGAAGCTGTGACCCAAAAAGAAAATTTCAGACATTAAAATATCCAAACAATTGTAAGTGAAGACAAAGAATTAAATGTGCATATGAGAATGAATAACATATATAAAATAGGTATAAATGAGATAGCAGGGTAATACAAACTTTGGAAGCTATATACATTGAAGAATATCTTCCCAGATAAGGTACTTAGGAAGACAATGAGCTTTTTGTCAATACATTGGTGCATATAGGTTCATGGCTTGAAAGTGGGTAAGTTGACAGGCATCAATTATAGGCAGAACAGTGTCAACAATAAAGAGTAAGTACAACAGCCAATATTCCCACCTCTTGATGTCAGTATGGGACTATAGAAAAGGAAAATTAGCATAATAGTTAAAGTGAGGAAAGGGGAGGGGTGAGAGAGAGCAAGAAAGGGAAGAGAAGGGAAGGGAAGGGAAGAGAAAGAAAAGGAAGGGATGAAAGCTCCTAAATATTACTAAAATAAATAGAGAACATCTGAATTAAAACAAGTAACACAAACTACTTAACAAGTCAACCTTAAAATGCATAATGACTCAAACACTTTTCTGTTACCTAGTATGAGTGGCTCCAGTTCCATGGTGGGGCTCTGATCCTCATAATTTTATGAGGAATCAGATTAATGGGTGATTTCTTATCTTTAACTTCTAAGATGCCAATAGTTCTTTTATCAAAATGACTAATGAAAAAAGGGCATAAGTGATAGCTGGACGGTATTTACAATTTAGGGAGTCAGGTTTGAAGATGTCACACATTACTTTTGTTAACATTTCATTGGCTACAGCTCAATCTTGTGGCCCCAACAAACTGCAAAGGACCTCGAAACAAAAAGCTTCACAGAGTGTTCAGTAGCAGAAAAACACCTTAGATTTGGAATAGCAAAGAGCAGTCCCTATCACAAGGACTATGTGTTTACCCTCTAAAATTCATTACATTAAATTTAAAAATTAGTTAAAATACAGTTTATATTTTTGTCCTAACACTTTAAAATATTGAGATGTTTAATTGTTAATATAGAGACTCAATTTTTTCTTCACTAATATGAAGATGCTGTACAACTATATCCTAAATTTACATGTCTCAGTTACTCTCTGCAACTGGAAATCTGACTCTTAACTGCATTTGATGAAAATAACTTCCCATACAACTGTTTAAGAATTTCCCCCAGTATATCTCAATCAGAACTTTCACTTACTCTGTGTAAAATATATATATATATTTTAAAATTGAAAAATAAAAAATTTAGGATGAAACACCATGTGAAGAAATTTAATTAAAACAAACATATAAGAAAAAATAACAAAAAAGTACAACTCTTTAAAGAAAATTTTATAGAAACATGCCCAATTCAATGTCATTGTCATCATTGATAACTGCCTTTAAGATACTTCCAAGCTTCTATGTTATTTATATAAGTCTAAGAAGGAACACTGTGTATTATATTAACTATTTAACTGACTTATTTCTCAAGAATTATGAGAAGATATTTACTCAGATTTCTTGGCAGTCTCTCATTATGCTTATCTCTCACTTTTCTATTATAAAACTTTTGCTTTTTCTTCTTTATTTTCTTGCACCCTGCACATGAGCAAGAATTTTTTTCTTATACTCCTAAATTCATTCAGCTTCCATATTTTCAACTATTGTCTCTATTAGATATTTCCCCTATTGATTTATTTCTAACCTGCCATTTTAGACATCATCCCATCACCTAAAACTAAAAATATTCAAGATCATGCTTTAACCTACATCTCTCTATCATTAATCCTACTCATGTACCCCTAGCTTTTGAAATCTCAGGTGTCTTTGACAACTTTCTTTTTCCATGTTAAACACCAGTCAAATGCAGTGCTTTAAATTTCATTTTTGTGATATTTATCTCTTGTATTTTACTTTTTACTGCCTTATTATCCCATGAATGGACAAGCGCTACAGCCTGTCTAACATTCTAATCTCTAAATCTCACTCACCTTCATAGATCACATCTTATGCAAAATTAATCTGGATCATAGATATAATAACGTAATTATCATATTCAACATTCTACAGTAGCTTCTCATCATTATAATGGCATAAAAGTCCAATTATTTTAATATAGCATGCACACTTCATTAAAATTGGCCCAAAAGTTTATCTCTTAAGGTAAGTGTTCACTTGTACCTAGTTCTTTATCTTGTACTATACTCTTAATCCATAGCTGCAGATCTGGAGATTAAAAAAATAATAATAACAGTATAAAGGGGTACTTTTTATTTCTTCATTGACATAGTCAATAGTTTAGTGGTTACCTGAGGGTATTGGAGGAGAGGCCGGGAGAGGAGGGAGGGGGAGCCAAATATACAGTGATGGAAAGAAAACTGACTCTGGATGCTGAACACATGGTATAACACATAGATGAAGTGCTATAGAATTGTACGCCTGGAATCTATGTAATTTTTACTAACCAATGTCACCCCAAGAAACTTAACAAAAACAAACAAACAAGCAAACAAAAAGAATTTCAAAATAATAAATAAATAAAATAAAGGAGTAAATGTCTTGTCTTGGTTATCTGGTCCACACTGGCATCTTCATGAATGACACTGTCCTGTTTGGCTCTTGTGAGCTCCCTCTCGCGTGACTTTAATCTCAAAAGCAATATGGTCTATGGTCCACACTATCACTTACAAGCACATTTTCTCATCCCTATCATGTGGCCCCTCCAAGAGTACTGCCCTCTATCTGCTAATGTGTGTGATTTTTCCCAAGCATGTAAAAATCGTTGACTGCTTCTCAGGTATTCTCTGGGATACCAGTTCCTTGACACTGTACTCAATGCTGTTGACATCCACGACAAGGCTTTTCAGAGAGCTCTGCAAGGCTCTGCAATTCTGAACAGTAAGAATGTAATAACACTATAAAGTAGTATTTTTGTTTCTTTGTTGACATGGTCAATGGTATAGTGGTTACCTGAGGGGTAGGAAGTGGGGAGCAATTATAGTCTACGTATACATCCCTACCCATATCTAGATTTGATATAACCCTCCTTGACATAATTCATAGTAATGGCAGAAGAAGGTGGGGAACAGGAGGATAATTCAACTCAAAGACTCAAAGACCCCACTCGGAGTCCCATTTGATCTCCTTATAGCCTCTCCTCAGCTCTCCAGCCCACAGGAAAGAAACTGATTTCTATTTCATGGGCACTTTTTCTCTATCTATAGCATATTGCATACACATTATGCTGGGGGTCCTTTCATATCAACAGGCCATGCTTTTGAAGCCTTTCTTTCAAGTGATACTTGAAATTAACTCATTTTCTTTCTGTTTTGTGCCTTCCCTGAGCTAATAGTCTTGTAAGGTATAAGGTATCAGCTAAAATGGGTTAGAGAAGCATAGGAGAGACAAAAGAAATACTGCAAATGAAAAACACCCATTTTAACAAGTCCAAGTAACATTCTTAGAAGGAAGACTATAATAGATATAGACTCAGATATGTAGACACAAACAGTTAGACTCTGTGATCCTCAGATACATATAGATTTGAGATATAAGTTGAATTAATACAAAGTCTAAAACATATCTTTCCAGATATAATGAAATTTTTAAACCAACTTGGTTCAAAGGATCATAAAACTAAGTTAATTGAATAGTTGCTCTGCATTCTATTTTTATTTGATAAATAAAACAGCCACTAAAATATTATGTTTTGAACAAGGCTTGGAGTTTGCCATTTAATGTGGTTCATTCACTTGTAAATGTTCACAACCTATCAGTAGGTGATGAAATTTCTATAGCTTATGTATAAAATGAAAGCTTTCAAAGTACTATTTTTCTCAGTGCTAGATATTAAAGTCCTAAATGGCCAATTCTAAGGATACTTGAACATTTTTACTATTTTACAAATACTTTATATAACATGTAAAAAATGACATTTATTAGCTCCCTGGTTATTTTTCTTTAAGATTGTGAACAAAGAAGCCCAGGAAAGAAAGAAAGGGATTGCATTTGAAATTTAAAAAGGCTACAAATGATTAACTGAAAAGGAAAAAATGGCCAACAGAAAGGAGCATGAGATAAACAAAAGAATGAAATTGAACTTTAATAGAGTGAGAGGTATAAAGTGCATTCAGAGTATAGAAGACTCACATTTCCTCTTTTATTGGTTATTTTATCTAAGAGGTCTAAAAATAACATTTTTAAATGAATTAAAGATGAATTAAGAAGGTTTATGACTGTAATCTTAGAAGTAAATTAAATTTATAATAAAGATACTTGATTCCATAATGATCAATCTTAGAATTAAATCAAATTTTAATTCAACATAAATGACATGACAACAGTTATTATTTATTCTATTACATCTGTTCCCTGGGTAGATAATTACTGAGAATCAATGATAAATGTTGAACTAATATTCCAATTACATAGTGGAAAAAATATAAAATTAGAGTGAAATTACTAAGTCCTTCATATCTTCTGTTTTATTATTTGTGAAAAGGAATGATGATAATAAAAAAAGTCTCATTCATAAACTTGATGCATAAAACACAAAGTAAAAACCTATAAAGTGTTTTGTAAACTACTAATGAAAAGAAAATGTACTACATCTCACATTTCAATCTAAGACCTTTTTCATTAATTTCAAATTTTGCAAACTTTAAAAATAGAGTGAGAGGAAAATATGTAGTATTTGTTGATACGAATTACTACTTGATTCAGTTTTTATCATTTCCACCCACAAGTTCATTGAAGTTATTTACTTTATTTCTGAAATCTCTGATGTTATATGATATCTACATTGAGTTAAACTGCACTTAACAAATTATTTCTCTGTGCAATTCCAAGAAAGTTTGGTATCAAGTGAAGCAGGTATTATTACTGTAAAGCATTGTGACTTAAAAGAGAAAGCTGCTCATTATGTCAATTATACTTATGGGAAGCAGGAGAACCCAGTTTCCCATCCCTCTTGTGAATTCTCTCAGCAAATTACATTATGGACATGAAAGCTTGTTTAATTAATGAAGTGCATTGCAACTTGGAAGTTTAGCATCTATGCACAGAGAAGTCATCATATCACTGTCTCTGAGATGTTTTCCGCTTGGCCTTTCATCATCAATAACTATCTACAGTCATCAATTTTTGAGAAAGAGGTTCTCACTATTGTCATGTTTATATAAAGCATCAGTGACCTCTGAGTCTATTATTGTGCATTGTGCTAGATGTTCAATAAATATGTTTGATTAGAAGAAAATTGCCTATAAGGATTATAGAACACATTCATGGTACAGATTGTTATCTCAGTAATTTTGACCAATAAATAACTGTCATTTTTTTTTAATGTCAGTGAAACTGGAGTAGCTTCTCATCATGCTTTGCATGATGGAAGTTGATTAGATTAACAAAAATATTATAAACAGCTCTGAAATATCCTCATTAATAAGTGTACAGAAATTGAATTTAGCAAATGTTTATTGAGTTTATATTTATGTTTTCTGCAAAGTGCTTTCTTGGGCATTCTGATTCATGAAGCTGAGAAGACTTAACCTTGCCAACTCACTGTTAACTAAGAGAGACTAAAATGTAAACAAAAATTTCTGCAAATCTCTGTGATAAGTACCTTAACAGAGATTTCTGCAATGTGTCATGAGAAACACCAATTCAAAAGTAGTTATCTATCAGAGAGAGAGAGGGGTGGACTAATGGAGACAAGGGCCAGAATAAATAAATAAATAAATAAATAAATAAATAAATAGTATCTCAGCTAAGAGAACAGCTTAAACTTAGCCATGAAAGTATTGAAAAAAAAATTCAATTGCTGAGAAAACTGAACAGCATAGCTTGAACTCTGATCTGAGATGAAATAGTAAAGGAACATTGAAATAGTCTGAAGGCTCTGTGTAGGAATTTAGATATGTGTTTCACATGTATTTATTATGATGTTTTAAAGGAAACAGCACAAAATTTTAGCTGTTCCTGTAAAGTCAATGATCTCCTCTGAATGGAAAGTGTTGAAGGTAGAAGAGGACAAGAATTTTCAGAAGGCTAGTGGATGAGCATGGGAGTTATTTGAAGTGTCCTGGCAAGGGTTGAAGAAAGCCTGCACAATGGTAGTGGATGTGGAGAAGACAGAACAGTTGTGCACACCTATCATTTATTGTTAGCATACATTTTTCTTAGTAACAGAACCTGTATTTTGATAGTCCACCACTTCCACCATGGTCAGCTGTATGGTTTCAGGGACCTGACTTTGTCCCTACTCCAACTGGAGGGACAGCAGATCAAGGACAAGCCATTTTTTATGTTTTCTTTATTCGTACACTATTAAGAGGTCAGGAGTAAATACGTTCAGTCAGAATGAATCTCAGCATATTGGGAATTGAGACAAATATGTTCACACTTCCTACTGGGCAAGTGTGTGGACTTCTGCAAGACTGGAAAGTGCTGGCTGACTTTTGGGGACCAAGAGAGGCACTAGCCTCTGAACCAAAGCAGAGACACTGGTCAGAATGTTCCTCCAGGTAAAGAAACACAATAGGCACCTGAAAGTAAGTTTCCTGAAATTTAGAAAGAAGTTTGAATCATTTGCATATTGATAGTTAACTACTGGTTGTGAGTGATATTTATTGACAAGACTGGTATATATTGAGAGAAAATGGGGAAGAGGTGCAAAGAAAAAATGGAGTAAGTTGGCATTTATGAATCAGGTTCCTTCTAATTTATACTTCACTGTAATTGAATACATTTTTAAATTTATCAGATATATTTGTGGTGAAAATAAATATTTGTTTTCTAGGTCAGTTAGAAAAGACTGGTAGGTATCTCGACAGAGAAATGTTTAGGAAATGAGTGCATGGAAAACACAAGTGTGGAGTGACCACACTTTTCAAGCAAAAGTTTGAAGAGAGTGTTGGGGATGGGGATGGTAGGAATAAAATGTGTTACAGAAGCAAAAACAAATGAGAGCTTACTTCCAGAGAAAGAAGTTTTTGTGAGGCATAGTATTTTAGTTGTATTTTAAAAGATAGATATATAAGATTTTAACACTAATAGATGTGTGTAGAGAAAGCTGAAGAGGATTTTGAAGTCCTTAATTTGTTTACTAATGACCAGACTCTATTCTGAAAATCTCTTGATCGGTGGTTCATATTTGGTTGAGCTTTATCTTTGAAAACAATGTAGAGAGCGGAAGCCACTTAAGACTCTAGTCTTGTAAATATGTTCATGGTTTATAAAACCGTGACTTAGATGGATCCAATTATAGGTCAGCAGCTGTTCACTACAGGATGTTAGTTGTCAGAGTTAGACACAGAAAGTGTTGCTTTCATATAAAAGACAATTAGATATCCCACTTTGATCCTGTAATAAGCCCAGACTCAAACTTTATCCTAAGAACATAATTATACAATTTCTATAAGGATGTTCATTGAAGGCTTGTTTATTACAGGAAAAATGTATTAAAAAAAATCCCTGAATGGCAACAATAGATGGGTTGAATAAATTATGGTATAGCAATATCATGGAATACTTATAAGTAGAAATAATGTTGACAGACTGTGAAGATATAAAAAAATGTTTAAGATATACTATTTTGTATTCTCAAGCCATTTTTATTTACCTATGTTTTCCAATTATTCTATAATGGACACATAAAACCTTGATCATAATAATATAAATTATGTTTTATAAATTTATTTTAAGCAAAACAATAAATAGCAGCAATTAAGAGACTTCATCTCCTTGCCCCCATGCTGGTATAATAGAAAAAAATGGTATGAGATGTTTAATGAAAATTCAGTTCTTTGGTACTTGGGTCTTTGCATATGTAATGAACTTCTTAGAATTTATTCCATCAGATCTGGCAGTATCCATGGTCCAGAGATAGTAGTAGTGGCGGCCCCAGGGTTTACCATGACTGCACAAACTTCAGTGATTCCTATGTGCGACTTTAATTTTTGTTATAGTTAACCATCTTTCTAGACCTGGGTCCTCAAATCTGATTGTCTAGCCTTTCTGTTGATTCTTCAAGTTAGCTGCATGCCTGATTAACTTATTTCTGTTTCTGCTAGCTGAGATCATTTCTTTGGTTCCAAATAGTAGCTGTGATTGACAAAGAGTTGGCCTTGTATGACAAGAATGTCAGGCTTGTGTATTTAGATTTTGGGGGAATAGCTAGATATAAGTTCAGAGCTCTGATAGAATAAGAAACTGTGTAGGAATTTTTGTGACACATTTCACACACTGGAAGTGGATGATAGGTAGATTTCTGAAAAATTAGAGCTCTGGAGTAACATATTTATTATCGTTTTGGATCAGCTTTTGCCCAGGGAATCATCTGCTTTGAAGAAACAGTGCTACAGTCCTAAACAATTAAGTGTCATAAAACAAAGTAATGTTGAAGCATCAGTATTAACTGCATCCTGTCTGAAATTAATGTGTATTTTTAAGTCACACAATTTTAAAACACTATCCCTTGCTTGAATTTATTTCCCAGGAATTAAACAAAAGAACATTTTTCTTTTAAGATTTATTTTATTCATTGAGAGAAGGAGGGGCAGAGACAGAGAGAAGAGGGGAGGGCCCAGAGCAGTCTCCATAGTTGTACATCATTACTTGTGACATGGTTTCATTCAACACAGGTGGATGTGGGGCCTCGCAGAGTGGGAACTGAACCAGGGGCAGAAAACCATTGCTCCTGAGCCATCTTGGTGATCACCAGTTGTGCCCTAGTTCAGCATGTTGGGTTTGCAAGCACCAAGGCTGGGTATTGAACCCTGGCCCTCACACTGGCAAGGCAAGTGATAAACCACTGAGCTATCCTGGCATCCCCAAAATAACTATTTTAAAAAGAAAATTTAGAATCCTTTTTATATTTCTTCAGAAATTTTACCTCTTCGGAATTTTAAACACTTCACATGGACATCTGGATCAAGACAATTACTGTATCTTCCTCATTTAGTATATGAGCAAGTATACATAAAGAATGACATCTGCTGCTGGTCAATTGCACTAATATCTGGGAGAATATGAAATAACTACATCTTTTAACTAGTGTGACTCAAATAGCAATCTGGAATTGTCTTTTCCCCTCCATGGTTGTCTATTTATATTCCAATGTTAATGAAGAAAAGGATTTAGTATGATTGCTCCTGATAGTACTTTTTATAAAAATAATTACCTCATTATTTAACTTTTTGTTTACTTTTTTCTTCAAATGTCAATGATCACCATTTGGCAGACAGAATATTCTCACTAAGAAGATGTATTTTTCTCAAAGTTCAACAGATTTTTCTGAGAAGAAAAAAATGTGTTGGAATTTATGATTAAAAATTATAATAAAACATAAGTATGAATTAATTTTCTGAAGATAATGAACTAGTTTATTTCAATTGCTTAGTTTCACCAGTAGATGTGTAAGCTACAAATAATTAAAAAGTAAAATAATTAGGGATGCTGGGATAGCTCAGTGGTTGAGCGCTTGCTTTGAAATCTTGAAGTTCAGGATTTGATTCCCAGCCTCAGCATGTACAAACCCAAATGGTGAACTGTGGCACAACTGGTAACCACTAGGATTGCTAAGTGGCAAAAGTTATCACCTCCCATGTGGGAAACCCAACATTTTGTTCTCGCCCTGTGGGGTCCCATGTCTACCTATGTGGAATGAAACCATGTCACAACTAATAATGAAAACTATGGAGACTGCTCTGGGCCCTCCCCCCTTCTCTCTCCCTCCTTCTAAATAAAAATAGAATCTTAAAAAAAAAAATTAAAGTAATTATGCTTTGATGAAAAGCTGGAAGGTAAATAGAGAAAGTTTTGAGTAAACCTTAGCTTTTACTCTCTAACTGGGCTTCTACTTGAGGGAGTATCGATGTTGGTTTCAACTCACACTAAATACTCTGTTAACTGAAAGTGATGACATCTTGATTGTGTTGCTCAGACATCTTATAGTTCTGCAAAGGTACTTTAGGCTGCAGAAATAACTAAGGAAGAGATGGAAAGAAAAGTTTCATCTTTAAACTGGCATAAATGCTGTCATTTCATAAAAAAATATTTCAGTTTTCTTCTTTTTCAAATAAAATTTGGAAATATCTGCCTGAAAATTTGGTACAAACTTCTTTTTAAAAATGAACACTAAATTTAATTAAATTTTATTGTAAAGAAGTGAAATATTGCTAAGACATATTTAGGGAGTGTTGTGACTTAAAAATCAACCTAGAGGTTGATATGATCTGAGGGAAATAAACCTGAACCACCAAACAAGGTTTCTGAGGATAGTCTTTCAGGCAAATATAGCATTTAGCCTGTTCAATTCACACTGAATTAGAGCTCATTACTCTTCATGATACATTTGATTGCTCTCAAATCCTCAGTAAATGTACCATGAGAGGAGCAATCCTATCACTTATGATCAGTGACCAAAGATTACTTGGGAATCACTGAGAGACTTCTTTCATCTACAGGAACTGGGGAAGGGTCAGGAGAGGACAGTACTTGAAGTTACCAACCTTTACAGATCTCAGAAAGAGGGCAGGAAAAGTAAATTATCAGAAAAAAAGAAACAAATAGAAAAAAACACCGTCTGATGTTAGGACTCCTCCTCATTATTTGAATGGTGATAGGAAATGTGATTCACATCCCTATTTTCCCATTTCCTTCTTTTGAATTTATGAAAACATGGCCCAGACTTCCTGCATCCCAAGAATATGAAAAACCAACCACAAAGATACTTTATGTTCCAAACTGTAGGCTGCTTCGACTAGAGAGAGCTCTGTTGTAGATCACGGTCTGGTGTCAAAATGCAACAGAAGTAGAGGAAACATAAGAAAAGCAGTGTTACGTAGAAGCAGTGGTCTCCTGAGTTCTGATATTTATACCAGGTTTGGGATCAACATATATCAGTTCAGAGACATCAGTTTCAGCCAGAGCACATATGATTCTGGTTCCTCACAATGAAAAGAGCTTATCTTTAGATTTTCTCAAGCTCTGGCTGGTATTATCATTAAACTGGAATTGAATCTTATCTGTGGTTTTCAGCAACTATCAATGGGTTATAAAAAAACAAACTAGACATTGTTCAAATTACAGACTCACCATCAGATGTAACTGACCAAGTTTGACTTCAGGTAAACACCCTCCTCATATCCATGACATCATACTGATGTCAACTGCTGACCCCTCTGCTGGCCCCAGATCTCTCAGAGAAACCTTGGGCTTAGTCTTTTATTGGACCTTAGGAATGCGAAGCATCACTCATTTCTTTGCCTGGAAAACTAAGGTCTAAAATGTATACTCTGGATTTACTCTTGGAATTGCTCTTTCTGATATGTGGCAGAAGGTTTCCCCAACACCAGTAAATTTTGCCTACAAGTTTTTTGTGATTTTGTTTCCTTTTTTAATCTACACATTCACTCATTCTTTACAGTTTACCATGTAGCTATTTGAAACCCCATCACTTCATCACTGATCACCTTTCCCTTGGGACACATGTGCAGTATATTAGCACCTTTAAGGAACCCTTTTCAACACTTCTCTTTATTAAGGCTCATGATGCCTGGTTCCTTTTATGACTTTGAGATACACTGTTTTTACCATGTTCTACACTCAAGAAAACATTCCTTTTGTTTACAACAGTTTTTTGTTGCTGTTATTTTTTGTTGTTGCTGCTCAAGTTATTAACTTTTAGTTTAGTGCACAGGGAAATTTATGTCTGAACCTATGTGATTAGTGAAGCAAGCAGACTCTATACTCTTTATTTTCTCAATTTCATTATTTAGCCACTAAATCCCATATTATATGATCTTGGAAATGCTGTTCCCTCTGAACATTACCTCTAAAGTCACAGAGACCAGTGTGCGCAGTCAACACAGAGAAGAAGAAATAAATCTATGCCTGTTGTCTTCACAAAGCCATGAACGAGACTACTCACAAAGTCAAAACCTATATTTCTACTTAATTGTCATTATCTATTAATTATTTAAACATGACACATGTATTTAGTAAAACAGCTTGAATTGTTCCCACTGTGAACCACAATATACAATCAAACACATTTTTTTAGTATATGCAATAGGGAGATAAAAATTGGCAAATTTAAAATAATAGACTATTCTAGTATTAAATGTAATACAAACATTTATAAGATAATGAGAAAGAAACTAAACTGCAATCAAGTTCAAAGGATAAGGAAGTCTGGGAGAACTGAAAAATTCTGGAAAAGCTTTATGGAAAGATATAAATGGAGCTAAGAATTTTGTAATTTTTTTTAAGATTTATTTTATTGTTTTGACAGAGAGAGATAGAGACAGAGAGATACAGAGAGATGGGGGAGGTTCCATAGCAGTCTTCATAGTTATACATCATCAGTTTTTGACATGGTTTCTTTCCAGAGAGGTGGGCAGGAGTGGCCGCTCAGGGCAGGAACCAAGCCAAGAGCCTCCCACATGGGAGGCCTGCCCCTGTGAGCTGGAGGCTGAACCAGGTACCTCTCACATGGGAAGCTCACCCTGGCAAGAACCAAACTGGTGGCCTCTCATGTGGGAAGCACACCCCAATTCAGCATATGGGCCTGCACGGGCTGGGGCAGGAACTTGATCCTCGAACCCCCAGGTTGCAAGGCGAACACTTAACTTGCTAAGCCACCCCAGTACCCCCTAAATTTTCTTGATTTCTCAAAATTTGGTGAACAACTTGCTATGAAGAAGGAAAATCCTTATTTTGTGCTTTTCCTAGAGTTGCATTAATCTGCTTGCACAACCTAACTAATGGTACCGGTATCTTAATACAGATGTTCTTTGTGAGTCATTGACATCCAACTTTACAAAAATTCTGGAGGCAGAATGAATATTATGGTCAAGTGGGCCTTGGGATTCTCTCTCTTGAGAAATCCCTGTTGATCTGCTGGTGGCCTTGGTTCTTTAATAGTAAGGCATATGAGAATTACCTGGGGACTTGTTAAAATTGATGGAGACCTTCATCATCACTATAGAAATTCTGGTTCACTGTTTCATGGGTGGAGACTGGAAAGCAACACTTTTAACAAGTACCCCAGGTGATTTTGATGGTGGGATCCATATGCAGCTTACAAAAACACTATCCCAATCTAAAGGAAGTTCTAATCCTTGTTTTTATTCATAGTCTATGATGTGCTTTCTTAGTATTCTAGACATTCATGTCTAGCAAGTAATCCTCTTGTCATTATTATCTAGCAATGCACGTCAATACTACTTAGGGCATTTCTCTCAGTTCCTTTCAATTTTAGAAACTGGCAATATTTTCTAAGGAAATCACCCATATACAGTGGTATGAGGGAGTTTGAAGAATGCTTTGGGGAAAAAAACATAAAATAAGACTTTTGCCATTAGATACAGCTGACAAATAATGAGTTAAACAAAGTGATTCTGGCCTCTTGCTTGTAGGTCATGTCATTATGAATAAGGACATACTTGTAGATTATAAAGAATCTCTAGTAGGAGGTTATTATATGTAGTACTTTCCAAATGTGTTTGGTCACAGAAATACATATGTTCTGAAAATCATTCTACAAAGGAAAGTGAGAAAATAGTTTTGGGAAATACTGTGATAGAGTGCACGTGCACAGATATGAAAAGCACAGTTGGTATCTCTCCTTTCTCCCATTTCATGCTACATTACTTTATCTTAAAAAGGCAATCAGGGATGCTGGGATGGCTCAGTTGGTTGAGTGCTTGTCATGCTGCTCCAGGGTCCAAGGATCAAATCCCAGCCCTGGTCCGTACAGACACATATGCTGAACAGGGGTGTGGCCCCAGTTTTGTTCTCACTGGGGAGAGCTTTCCATGTGGGAGGACCTTGGTTTGGCTCCTGCCTCAGGCATGCTTCCCATATGGGAGGCCCTGGCCGGTTCCTGTCCTGTGAAGCCCAACATCCACCTGTGGAATGAAACTATGTAGAAAACTAATGACATGCAAATATGGAGATTGCTCCGGGGCCTCCCCCTTCTCTCTGCCTTTCTCTGTCAAAAACAATAAAAAAAAAATCATAAAAGGTCATCAGTGCTATGGTAACAAGGTTGCCGTGGGCATAGCTTGAATATTGCTGGTGGAAGGGATTGCATGTAAAAAACCAGATAGTAAATAATTTAGGCTTTATGGGGAAGCCGAGATGGCTCAGTGCGTTAAGCACTCACTTTTAAACCCGGCGGACCGAGGATCATATCCTAGCCCCGACCTGTGCAGATCCATATGCTGAACTGGGGTGTGCTTCCCGAATGCGGTGAGGCCTCCAGTTAAAAAAAAACAAAAAACAAAAAATAGAAAAAAAAAATTAGACTTTAAGGGAAACCATAGGAAAAAGGTACATTAGTGGGTATGACTGTGTTCCAATAAAGCTTTATTTATAAAACCAGACCACAGACTATATTTGATCAGCAGGTTATATTTTGTTAACCTCTGGTCTAGAGTTGTATAGCTAATATCCTGAGAAAACTGCTTTCTTTTTACTTCTCCATAGTGTTTATTTCCTCCTTAGGAAAACAAAAATAGGGAATAAACCTACTTTATTCTCATACATTTTTTACAAACAATTTTGAAAACAATTCATTTATTCTCCAGCAATTTGTGAGCATCTACTGTGTTCTGGGCACACTGACATTTTCTCCTTACTTGATCCTGGTTGATATTGCTTACTAATTGTAAGAACTTTAACCTACTTTGTCATCTTGAGTCTCAATTTGGGATGATGATAGGTACTTTAAAGTGAGGTTTGTAGTAGAGCTTTTAATAACTGCTACACTGTCTCACCATCTTTATTTTGTAGGTAGTATTCAGTGCTTTGTAATTTGAACATATGAAACAGATTTTTTTTAACTTAATGGAGAACTTTCTGGTCCTTTTCTTTTGTTCAGTTTGAGCCAATAATTTGGAGGTGTTCCTCATAGTTACCTACATTATTTCACTCAGAGTTTAAGAAGAAACTATTTGATATTTCCTAATATCCTTTACAACACCTTATATAGAAATTAGCTCCTAGATCTTCAGTAAATAGTTGTTGAATGAACTAATGTTATATTAACTCAATCTAATGGGATAGTTTCAAATGTATGATATTTTAAACAAAATGTAATCAATAGGCTACTTTAAGAAGTATAACACTTGTTCTGATTTCTAAAGTGGTGTATTTATTCCCATATTTCGTTTGATCTGGTTCTTTTTGCAAAAGATATGGGGGAAAGAAAGCTGTGAAATGTTCTTTTGGCAGATCAAAGATAAGGATAAATTATATATGGATTTTTTTCATTGAATTTTTACTCAAGTATGCAGAAACCACTTACTATCATTAACTACTCACAAAGAAATGAAAACATTCAGTCTTACCTTACAAGGTACACATAGGGCATATTAAGTTAAGAAAAGTAATAATTTGGAAGTTACAGAAACGTTGATCTCACTTCAGTGTAGAGAATTTTTGTGCCTCTATCTTAAAATTCTTGTCATGGAATTGTTCTTATATGATAAAAACTGAATTTTGTTTTCTGTAGAGCTGATCACTTGAACAAGTAATTTGTTTTCTGAAAAGAAAGTGAAATATATTTAACCTTTATGAAAGTAAGGGTTAATTTCTATATTTTTCTTGAGGGAGATTTTAATATATATTAAATATTATATATATGTATTAAAATTATATTTATTTTTTAAATTATTTGTATTTTTAAAATATATATTTTTAAAATTAATTTTAAAGGGAAAACATATGAAAGAACAAAGAACAGAAGTTATCTTTGTGGCTATATAAATACATAGATTGATGATCACATTCTATCATAAGAGCATAGTCATAAATACTTCTCTGCTCAGATTTTCTCTCAGATTTTTTTATTTTTCTCTTAAGAGATGTATGTCAAGTCAATCTTTCACAAATCTTACCTGAGGTTAGGTTTAAGCAGGATTTATTCTTTGTAAAGTGAATATTTTGGATGGGTTTTAAAAAGCCTTAATTTCCTTTTCAGATTTCCACCAGTAATTTGGCAGAAATAACACATTCTTTTCATAATTATATCTATATCTCTATTTCCTAAGTGGTATTTAGTATATTTCCTTCTTAGGAGAAAATGTATTTTCCTTAAAATTATTCAAACAATGGGTCAAAATCTGGAAACAATTAAAAAGCCACGCTCAGTATAATTTCCTACAACAATGCTTCATGTCTGACGAGTTCTTTATTGAATTTACCAAAGAGGATCTAAGCATAAAGGAGCAGTTTCCTGTGACTTCTTCTTTACTGTCTTACCTTAGAATTAAGGGTGATTGTACCATAGTCCACAGTGACATCTTGAGTAAAGTTCTCTTTGTATGTATTTTAAAACCAATTTAAAAAGTAATACTCTATTTCTTTGCTTGTTCTGAAATGCACATATTCCAAAAAAATGGTTCCATATTTGAGGGTCTACTAGTATGCGACTTTTCCCACTGGAGGACCCTGAGGAGTAGTTTCTCTCATGCAGTGTTACATTAATATGTTCAATATAAACTTCAAAGGGCATATAGGCCAATTCATCAATGGTTAAAGCATGCATACCTTTATACCCTTGAATTTCCACCTCTAGGAATTTATCTTACTGAAACATAAATGCAAGTGGCAAAGATATACATATAAGGGTGGTTATTAAAGCATTTCAATAGCAAAAAATAGAAATGGCCTAACTTTCTTAGTAGGAGAAAAGTTTAATAAAAAAACAAGGAAAGATAATGGGGATTATCAAAAGGTAGTCCCAATAGGACATTAAGTAGAAAAAGCAACTTAATGGGGGGAAAAATGTATGGGGTGTAAACTCAAAATGCTCCAAAAGGGCAGCCAGGTAAATCAGTCAAGGTGTGACCTCAGAAAGCTGACCCTGGGTACACGAGAGAGGAAAAAGCTGTGTGAACCAACAAAGCATCATCCCAGTGCCTAGTGATTGTTGCCATGAAGGAATAAGAACCTCATTTTGTCAGATATTCAGATTTTTTGAGAGATTGTAGACTAGATACAAGTGCAGTGCTAATGTATATATTTGTGTGTGTTTAATGTTTTCATTTTATTTAAATATATTTAAATACAGCGTTAGCCAAGCAAAACAGTGTGTAGGCAAATCTTGGCCCAACCACAATATTACCCCTGTTGTCTAGACATTGAAAAATTTAGAAAGTTATGCATTGAATCATGGCAATGATGAATATTGTCAGGTATGTTTGAAAATGGGTTTATAGAATGGCATTGTACTTTATACATTTCTATATTGTTTGATCTTGTTTTACCATATGTACACTACATATTTTTGGTGCTCACACTAGGAATGAGCCTATCTCTGTGACTTAGGCAATTTATCGCACATTTCTTCTTTTTTTTTCTAAGATTTTTTATTTTTATTATTTTTGACAGAGTGAGAGAGAGATACAGAGACAGAGAGAAGGGGAAGGGCCCAGAATAGTCTCCATAGTTGCACACCATCAATTGTTTCATTCCACAGGTGGGCTGCATAGGGCAGAAAGTGGGCTGGGGTCTCACCCCGGTGAGAACCAAACTGGGGACACTCCCCAGTTCAGCATATAGGCCCGCATGGGCCGGGGCCAGGATTTGATCCTCGGTCCCTGGGGCTGCAAAGTGAGTGCTTAACCCACTGAGCCATCCCGGCTTCCCTATTGCACATTTCTAAAACTCAATTTATTTATCTGTAAAAAGAGATTTGAATGTTTGTTTTACATGTCAGTAAATTTATGTAAGGTGATATGTACAAATACCCCATATGTACTCCTTGCTTTGTCAATGTTCATTTCTTTCTTTTACGTCTGTTGTAGAACTAAATGAAAATTAAGTCACTGATGTCAATTCAAGAACATGGTGAAGACAGTCAACATAGGCAATTAAAAGGCACCTAAACAAACCTTACAGAAATTTATAGCTTTTCTCAGAAACTATCAGAGATCAATTGCCAATACCAAATGCCAAATCTGTTCACCCAATCTCTGGTCTTACTTGTTTTTTTGACTCAGCTAACCTGATCCAAAGTAAGAAAGATCACTAGGCAACCAATCAGCTGAAAGAGACAAACAGGTTTTGTATTTATCCCATGGAAAGCTGTTATTCTGTGTTCTTTTCCATTCTGGGTGCTGAGGATGGGGCTTTGAGAGAACGTAACACAGCACGAACTTCTTCAAGGGAAATGGGAATGAGGTCCAGATACGGTGATGTTAACTCCAAAAATCAGGCCTGGCCATGAGCAGGAAATACTAGAGGTCGCCCAGCGGACCACATCGCAGTTTATTTTGCAGGAGGCTTACCCAGAGGGCTGAGATGCTTTCAAGGAAACGTCAAGAAAAATTTTACAACTTTCACAAAAATATGGTAAGGGTGAACAAATCGCTACTTCACTATGTGTGGAAAAGTACAGAACATATTACCCAAGTAAACTGATATATCCTGTAATATAATATTTATGAAAACTTAACATCTCATTGCTAGAATTTCACTGCCTATTTTTAAAATACCTGGTTGACGCATTGCATGCAGCCATTTTTTTTTTAAAATATTTATTTATTTTGACAGAGAGAGAGAGCGATACAGAACCGGGGGAGCTCCCAGTTCAGCATATGGTTCCGCATGGGCCGGGGCCGGGATTCGATCCCTGGTCCCCGGCGCTGCAAAGTGAGCGCTTAACCCACTGAGCCATCCCAGCTTCCCTCCCTCTAAATTTGCCCTTGGTTCTTTACAAAGACCAATATTCATGCTGTTTTTCCTTTGAAATTAATATTATTGATGTTTCAGGGAGTAACATACCAGGGAGACATTTTTGGGTTAAAACTGAATTAGGAAGGAGGTGGTAAAAAGTTTTTCTCTTTTTGCTTATAAGTTAGATCACAAACCCACCTCTTCCTGGGTATGTGGTCTAAAGCAGGGGTCCTCAACCTTTTTGGCACCAGGTACTTCCATGGAAGACAATTTTTCCATGGACCGAGGAGGTGGAGGAATATTGATGGTTTAGGGATTATTTCAGTGCACTGCATTTATTGTGCATTTTGTTTCTATGATGATTACATTGTAATAACGTTAATCTGTATTTGCAGCTGCTCCCCAGAGCTAAGATCACTGCCTCAGCTCCACCTCAGCTCATCCTGCATTAGATTCTCTAGAATAAAACCCTCACATGTGCAGTTCACCATAGGTTTTATGCTCCTGTGAGAATCTAATGCTGCTGCTGACTTGATAGGAGGTGGAGCTCAGGAGGTAATATGAGTGTTGAGGAACAGCTGTAAATACAGATACAGCTTTGCTCACTTACGTGCCACTCACCTCTTGCTGTGCCGCCCATTTCCTAATGGGCCACAGACTGGTACTGGTCCAGGGTCTGGGGCTTAGGGACCGCTGGTCTAAAGAAACAAGGCCCTTAACTGTTGAGCCATCCAGTGTCTTAATCTGAAAAATTGGTTTAATAATTCCTGCCTTACAAGATTATTCTAAGTACTAAAGCAAGTACACATAAAAAGTCTCTGACACATAGTAGTTTCTCAATATAAAGCGGCTATTATTATGATTGTTGTTGCTGTATTATTGTAAGTCTAATTTAAACACATTCAATTTTCCTATTGGAAGAATATTGTCATTTAAAACACTATATTAATGTATTTAAAATGATATTTGCTAAATATTTAGAGTCTTGTGGAACTATTAATATATACACGATGGCAAGGTTCATTAGGTTCCGATACTTGTTTGAAGGAGTCTGAAGAAAATGAAGTTTAAAAGGAGGAAAAAGAGCTAGAGGAGATGACTGTTTATATCATTTGAAAAATGACACAAACAATAACAACCAACATGTAGTAGCATTTTGCACAGGCATAACTCTAACTGCTTTGGGACATGATGTAATCATCCTAAAAATCCTATATTGTGGTTTCTATTATATCCATTTTACTCATGAAAAAAATAAGACAGACAGAAGTTTACTTATTCATAAGTGATGGTGACAAAGAAGGGCAGAGTCTTTAATCTCATGAAACCTATGTTACATCTGGACATTAAAGAGGGCAAACACATAAACAAAAATATATAAATATAATATTTGGAGAAGATAAACAATAATTGTTTAGTGGCTAGGAAGAAGACTCTATGAGATGAACTCCTATGTTTGTATGTTTATTGTTTTTTCCCCAGCACCTCACATAATGTCTGTCATGCACTCACAAAATAAAATATTAAAAATGATTATACAATTCACAAAGTAAAAAAAAAAAAAAGCCTGAAATAGGAATTCTTTAGACATGAAAATTTGAGTAAGTTGCTGGAGGTGGATATAGTAAGTTTCCAGTAATACTAGACAAACTACACAGCTAACTCAAGCTTTGGGTGGGGGGGGGAAGAAAAAAAAAGTAACTCTGAAATCTGAGGATATATTTTTTACTAGAAAAAATCAAAACTTTAGTCAAGGACAAACTGAATAAAAATCATGCATATTTTGACAAGAACTTAAGGTATAGGATGGCAGAAATAGGTAAACTCTTGTCATACTTTTAGTTTAAATAAAAAACAACAACAATGAGTTAAAATTGGAGATGTGTTGTAAAGGTGTAATAATTTGTTAAAGAAAAAGAGTTCATTGGTCAGGGACGAGCTGATTCCAGGTGGTGAGCCCATGGGTACGGGTCAATGCATGGATGAAGTGGTGTGGAGTTGTGCATCTGGAAACTATGTTGCCAACCTATGTCACCCCAATGGATCTAACAATAAAAAAAGAAAAGAGTTTATGAGAAAAAAAAACTTTGAAATAAATTCATGCACCAAATTGTATGATAATTAGTAGAACTGAGAAACATTTTGGCTCAACAAAGATAATGAAAGACAGAGCAAACAGAAATAGATAAACAAAAAAGTGTTAGATAAAACACCAAATGCCAATCAACAGGCTCAGAACAAACACTTGTCTAATTCCCTGACTTTCCTAGAGCTATCCAGGTGGGCTCAGCTGCAAGGGCTTTCACAGGTAAACTGCAGCTGCCATAACAGAGGAGACCCTGTGTGAGCCCCACAACTGATTTCTCTCGGTCTTAACAGTGATTTCCAAACGGCTCTGGGCAGAGTCAGAACATCCAAGATGCAGTTGCTGGAACATGAGACAGAAGACAGAAATCCCCAAAAATATTCACAGGAAACTTAGTACCACTGGGCCCTAGAAAAGACTTCTGGATAATAATGTAGACAGGAGATCATTTTCTACATCTGGGCTTTTAAAATTAAATGTTATGTGAATGGGCTAGATTCAGTTCACCAGTGAGAACAGAAATAGTCATAACTCAAAGAAAGATACGTAATTGATAAATCAGTATTTGAAAAGTTTAATATCACCATTAATTAAAGAAAAACAAAGTAGAATATCGATTCATGCATTTATTCATTCATTAATTCCTCAAACATGTTTTTAAAAAATGATTTCTATTTGCAGGCATTAGAAATATAGCAGCAAACCTAATAGACCAAAATCAGTGCCTTCATAAAGCCCATAGTCTTATAGAGGATGATGAAAATTACACAATGTAAACTATGTATCATTTGATATTAGAGAATATGAAATGCAAAAGAGAAAAAGAAAGCAGGAGGCATGCAGGGAACAACTGTCGAGGACTGCAGGAGTAGCAGTTCTAATTCAAATAAAAGGGGAAGGCCTCCCCAAGAAGCTGACCTATTGGCAAAGACCTGAAATTGTGTTTTATTGAAAATGCTGGTAGAAAATGGGACAAATACTGGACTTTGAGTCTGACTATGTTTGACTCCATATCCCACTTGTACTATGTTGTCATTTCCTTATTTATAAATAGGCCTGTGCTTAAAAGAAGAAGCATCTTTTTTGTTTCTCATACAATTTAGAGTCAAGGTGAAGTTCCTTGTAACTACCAGGCAAGTCCAATAGGACCCACTCTATCTGCATCTCCAGTGTTGTCTCTTGTTTCTTCTCTTTCCACTCTCTCCAGTCAAACTCTACCACATACAGCTATTGGAACAGAAATGCCCTCGGCCATCTTTGCCTAACTCATGACTGTGCCTTTTGAAGACAACCTAGGCAGAACACTCTCTGGGAAGTTGTTGTAAATGTCACTGTTACTCAATATTCTTGTCGCCTTGAGAGCAGGACTTTTCTTTGTTATGTTGTGAAATTCTGGCACCATCAGCCGAAGACTTACATGTGAGTGGGTGTGACATATGTCATTTCCTAGCATTCACTTAAAGAATTACTGTGTGTGTTTGAGCCACTACGCATGTCTTGTTTTCTGTGCCAAGGTTACTGGCAGGATTTCAGATAGGGGCTGCTCCATGAGCCACTAAGGTCTGAGTCATGGAGTGAGGCCCATGACCACATACAACGGAGTGCCCAGGCACCATTGACAGACACTAGTGTGAGTGAAAATGAAAGTTTTAAATCCCTGTTATTTGGGGTTTATTTGTTACTTCAGTACAACCTAGTCCATCATGATTGATACAAAAGTGGTCCAAGATTTTCCTAGCTTAGATACATTTGGTTTCAGTTGAGTATCAAAGTTTACCATTGTCTTAAATCAGCAGTCTGAAAACTGCTTTACTGTAAAGGGCTAGATAGTAACTATCTTAGGCTTTGTGGGTTATACAGTCTCTGTTGCAACTACTCAACTCTGTGTAGCACAAAAAGAGCCTTAGACAAAATTTAAAGGAATGAATGTGGCTGTGATCCAATAAAACTTTATTTATATAAATAAGAACTAGTCT
>PVKE010023973.1:0-24191 GCA_004027555.1 Craseonycteris thonglongyai | reverse complement strand
GGTTGGGGGGAGGAGAGTTTAAAGAGCGCAGCGGCTAAACAAGACGCGACATGTACAAAGGCGAAAGCTAGGGAAAATCTTACACATACGATATTGCAAACATACCAACGAACATAATAAACCTGTATAGATACTCAAACAATATTTTTAAATTCTAACAAATGTATACAAATAAATTATAGTTTTACTTAGTGTTTATGAAAAACTTCTGATGCAGTCAAATAATGGCGGGCGCACACAAATCGGGCCGCAGGCACCATGGTGCCCGCTGGCACAGGGTTGGGAATCCCTGCTTTAAGACCTAGATAAAATGTTGCATTCTACAGAGGACTTTTCTGGTTCACATAGCTATGAACAACTTTTTGCCACTTGAATGTTTATAGAAAGTTAGCCACCTAAGAATATTAAGAGGCCTAGATATAGAAATCTTAGCATTGTTGCCCAACATACATATCTTGCAGTTCAGACCACCATGTTAAAAAAGGATAGTGGAAGACCAATATAACTCCTTACTCTAAGATACTTTCCAAGGAAGACTTTGGAAAATATAACTCCTTACTCTAAGATACTTTCCAAGGAAGACTTTGGAAAATATAGGTTGGTCAGCCTACTCCCCACATCTGGATGTTTGGTTGAATTTATAATAAAAAGCAGTATTAAACATTCAAGTGTATGTGTGAATATATATATATATATATATATATATATATGATGGGGGAAAAATGCTTGAATAATCCACTGAATTTCTTTGAAAAGATAGAAAACCATGAAAGTGATGCATGATCCAGTGGATATGATTATTAGACTTTCATGGCAAAGGAATATCTGTTTCCCTTTACTCCATATCCCATATTCTGCAACAATTATACAGTGTTTTGTACAATTCTCTAAGTAATCTATGCCCTTTGATATCCTCATCCTGTTCATCCTTTTCTTGGTTCTGTAGATTATATTAAATGTTACCTCATTTTTTAAATCTTTCCTCAAAGTGAAGAAATAAATTTGTATTCATCAGTTTTCTGGAATTTTGTCCCTATCTCAATTATGTAGTACTCACAATAGTGCCCTCATTTTTTACAGCAAACCTTTACTTATGGATGAATCCCTGGACGATGTCACTTAGTTATTATTTACTCTTTGTATCTAGTAAACTAACTAACATATAGTAAGTAGTTAATCAATAATACTAGATGAATGAAAGAATAAATGAATGAAGATAGGGACTACTAACCCCAACTTTCAAAAGAAAATGAGGGTCAGAATTTACATTAAAATTACTTACTCCTATCCAGTCAACTAAGTAAGTAGGAGAGCTAATATTTAAACTTAAGCTTTTTAGTGCTTATTTTCCAAAATGACTCATATGAACTTCTTCACTGAATCCTGGAATATTTAAACTAGGTGACACTGTTGGAGCATTAACTAGATTTTTAACAAGCAAGAGACATCTTTATACAGATGCAGAACCATAATAAGCTTTAATTTCAAATAACTACATAAAAACAATTACATTTATGTACATGGCATATTCATTAAATACTATTAAGGTAAAACAAATATAGTCAAACAATGCTTAAGAGTGAGAAAGCCAGGTTATTCTTCACAAATATACTCTCCATGTGACTATTAAGGACGTATTGAACCCCAGGAATCTGGGTCTCAACCAATGTTTGAGTCAAACAAATTTCAACTTGCTGGAAGAATACAGAATTTCTCTCAGTATTTGTGGTACTAAGAGGATACAAACTGATTAATGCAGCCTGCTAATTACACCAATTTATTATTTTAGTCAGGCAAAAGAACACGTGACTGGGTTTCAGAACAAATCAATTATTTCAGGTTACTTAAGATTGTTTTAAGTGCTGGTGAGCAGGGAACAAGCAGTCAAATCGCATGTCCATATTGTAAACTGATTAGCCATGTATCTTCATTCATGGTTGAGTCCAGCTGTGTCTGAAGAGTCAGCCGTTGAGCGATTGCAATAAATATTTCTACCTATCAACACTATCCTTCTCCATGGCAGGACTATTGGCAGAAATATGAAAAAAATGGTTATTCTGCTTGCACCAGAATTGAGCTAAAACGTTCAAAGTCAGACAAAGGTAGAAGAGCATAATTCTAAAGAAACCATTCTGCCCCATGAGTAAAGACACAATATCCTTCATACAGTTAATTGGATTTTTTTTTTTTTACCAAAACATATGACATTGGCTACTTTGGTAATGAGAATTCAGACTATGTGGATCATTGGTGTGATGCCCTGTAGCCACATGTGTGTTCTTGCCTTATGGTCTCCTCATGCACTCTCTTTCTGTACTAGTTATTTTTAAATGTTATTTAATTTTCTATCAGTTTATGCAGAACTGTTGAAGTGTGATGTCATATTGGTCAAAATTAAATTGCATACATTCTAATGCTCTAAACTGAGATCATTCAATTTTCCAAATTACTAGATTTACATATTCATAACTCCTAGGTCATTTTTCTTCTCACCAGCTCTAATTGCAACCAGAATTTACGGTGTGGGATCTTCTAAAATACAAATGCAATAGCTAAGTGTTTAATGCCTGGAGCCTTGCCACATAGTCACAGAGACCCTCAATATACACAAATCTAAAAGGCTGAGGCTTGGCATTTCATTTTGTTTTTCCCACAGGATGGTTCTCAACACATTATTTAATATATACTCACACACTCTCAGAAAAGCCTGCTGCCAAATGTTGATGAGGAGAGAGTGTTTATGGTCCACTGATTCAAAATGTGTTCACTTTTCTATCATATTCATCTTTGTCATGATGTACACATAAAATTTAAGAAATCAGAATTTTCTCCTTGGATTTATCTTGACAATTTTCACAGTATCTATGAATTGGAAAAGGAAAAAATATTAAAATCTGCTTAGTGTATGTATGTATGTTCTGAGCTATGAGTTTTGGGTGTCCTACCTCCTTTGAAATAACAGGATCTCCTCTAGAGGGAAGAGTTAGTGCAGATTTTGATTCAGTCAAAACATGTGTAGCCCCTTGGCAACTGCAAAAACTGAACATTGTTTGGTGGGATATTGCTCAACTCACTGAAGTGAGTTTATATTTACATACACATATGTAATGGTCTGTTAAAGAACCATTCCACAAGCTAGGTTTAAATTCAAAAATCTCTTGGCCATAGTGAACAGCAAAATGAATGGCAGTACATTTCTCATTAAAGATCTCTTTTCAATGAAGTCCTTAGCATTGCATAGTTTACTCGGGCAGTGATTAATTTAAAACCAGGGAAGACAGTCTTCAGGCAGAGTACAGCCTAGCAGAGGAGTAGGGCCAAGACTGAGAGGACTGAATTCAAAATTGGATTCCTAAAAAATTTCTCTATATTAAATTTAGTTCTACAAATACTTTTTGAAAGATTTTTCAGTGCAAGATACCATCAAAGTTGCTTCAGGGAATGTTTGGATGTAAAAATCAATTCCTGTGTCCTTATCATAATAAATCTAAGACAAATTCACAGAAAAAAATACAAGATTATGATACATGCGTAGATACAAACAACTGTTATAGAGTTCAGAGATCAAAGAGAGATCACTTTTATTTGAGTAAGAAAAGGCTTTCTGGACTACATTCATGTAAGATAGACTTAAGAAAGAAGATGATTTGGGTAGGCTGAGCAAGGAGATAATTTTCTAGGTA
Organism: Craseonycteris thonglongyai; assembly: GCA_004027555.1. NCBI lineage: Eukaryota > Metazoa > Chordata > Mammalia > Chiroptera > Craseonycteridae > Craseonycteris > Craseonycteris thonglongyai. The sequence goes on along the minus strand of PVKE010023973.1, from coordinate 20,508 downwards.
GAGGGAAAGCAATAACCACCCATGTCCAGACAGAGGAATGAGACAAATCTGGGGAACATTACATAGTTTGAATGCTTTGGGAACTTAACATGGTCTTTGGGAGCTATTATTAGAAAATATTTTGGGGGTCATATTGGGGAAAGTATTGAAAGCTCTAAAGAATTTTTGTATTGTTTCTGTAAACCTCAAAGAGATCTTCAGTGGGACATTCAATCTTGTTTAGTTTGCTATTAAATAATGGTAGAAAATTTAGAATTAAACCATAGTTTTACCCTTGGAAGGGCTCATTAAGATTAGATACATATATGGCAAGAGAGATTTGGGAGCTGAATCAGCAACTCATTAGGAGCTTCTGTAGTAATAAAGGCAGGGAATAATCTGGATTTCAAATTGATCCTCTCCTCCATTTGATAATAACAATAATAGTAATAATTGTAGCAACTGTGCATTGATCACAACACTTATTACAATATGTGACTAGTGTTTTACTTACATTACTTAACTTTTACAATTGCCCTATGAGGTGGATACTTATTATTTTTATGGATGAAGTAACTGGTATCCCAAATTTATGTAAAATACGTAAGAGGCCAGGTTAAATTGACCAGACTCCACGTATTTGACCATCACTCTCTCCTCAATCCCATTTGGACACCAGATTCCATGTGTTTGAATCTAGTGTTGGCCTGTCTTGAACCTTGGGTTTCTGAGAATGAGTTAGGTCTAACGAAGAAGGAGGTGTGTGTGCAAGGGATTAGATTTGAATTAGAGGAATCCATGGTAAACATAATTGTACATTCCAATTCCTCTCTCCAGTAATCACTCTATATAACCACTGAACTCTATATATGGATTGGGATCCTATAGACTCTTTGGACCAGGCAATAGATACCACATAAAAAATTAGATACCGTTGGAAAAACCAATGTGGTCTATACAGATCCCATGAGCTACTTCACAAACAAGAGGGCCTTGGAGCTGAGATAAGGCTGGGATGAAATTATAGTTGTATATGCTCAGTTGTATATGTCCTATAACCAGGCAACTGCTCTGACATTTAGAGCCATTAAAATTGTGAGCTTTGGTGCTACTGATATGTATAAGAACTTCCCAAAGGACAAACAAGCCAGCTGTTGATATTTATGAGGCCTCTATAAAATAATCAAGAAAATAAATGTTCTTGAACAGTTCAATATTATCCATAAATACTCTGCTAGTTCATCTCTGCTAATGAGAGCTTCCAAAACAGTTCCTAAATCTTTTGCTGAACATCTGTGCTAAACGTGGGTGGTTATGTTAGTACCAAATAAACAGTTTTTGCTAATTTATTGCCATAGATTAAAACTTATCATTCTTTTTGCACAGAATATAACTTTATATGAAGAAACAACATCATGTTTTTAGAGTCTTCTATAAAATTCAATATTCTAAGGACTAGTGTAAAAAATATTTTAGATGAAAAACTCATAGGTGTCCTTTTCCTGCCATTCAATTACATCTACAAATTTACATAGGGGTTAAGATCTCTAGAAGAAAAAAAAGATCAAGACCAAAACTCAATTCCTTCTGAAATTCAAATATCAGCTCTTTTGAACCAACAGGACCCTGAAGGAGGCCCAGAGGAAAGAATAACTGGAAGAAACATAAGCAGCCACAGCCCACAAGTCCAGACTGGTAGTCCTCTCTCAACCCTAGATCTAAGTAAGCCATCAGAGGAGAGTTGGTTTTGAGAATAGTATAAAACTAATGCCTGATCCAGTCACCTGAGTATACCTGGGAGTGAACCTTGGGGAAAATAAATAAATAAATAACCACATGTAGGTGAAAAACTGATTACTGAGAGCTCAAACTCTGCAGCTAACCAGTTTGGGAGAGGTATGTTCATGACCTGGTTTCACCCATCAAAAGCACTTAAGAGATGGCCTTGATAAGCCAAATATACCCAATTATCATTCATTTCATTGCGAGTTGGCTAGGCACTGGTCTTGCAGTGACCTTTTTGTTAGGAATGGTTTGCAGTGTAGTAAAACTTCTTGTTTCCATGTTTTTAATGTTATAAATAATGGTGAAAAAAGGTCTCATGGGTGGTGGGCACATAATGCGATGCATGGGTGATGTGATGTGGACTTGTACATCTGGAAACTATCTAATTGTTACCAACCAATGTCACCCCATTAAATTTAACAAAAAAAAAAGGTCTCATGGGTTGATGGTCATATGGCTCCTTAATTATTTTCTTGGCACATATACCAGAAAAGGAATTTTAAAGCTTTTAAAATATACTGCTAAATTGTCTCTAGAAATACCAGTTTATACCAGAGTCAGCAATAGAGAGTATTTAAAAATCTAAATGTTTATATAGTGTGATAAGAATGCCACGTTGTTTCAATGTACATTCCTTTATTATTAGTAAGGTTGAATGTTTTATTATGGTAAGTTATTTTTATAGACTTTATTTTTTCAGCAGTTTTAGGTTCACAACAAAATTAAGAGAGAGAGACTTTCCATATAACCCCATTCCACACATGCATAACCTCCCTGATTACAACATCTCTCATTGGAGCATTTTTTTTTCCTTATGAACCTACACTGACATGCCATTATCACCCATAGTGCACTCTTGGTATTAGATGTTGCTTTTGGTGTCATGGTAGGTTTTTTATTTTTATTTTTGTGAATTAGTTATGATCTTAGCCCATTTTTCTTTGAATCACAAATTTGCTTAGGTCTCCAGAAAGAAAGAAAATTTAGCTTATTTGTTTTCTATAATCAGTCTAATCTTTCTCTTCAGCTCCCACTCCTGGGAGTTACTATTGTAAAAGTGATGGAAAGGAAAAACTTGAACTTGTCATTGAATTTATCTCTAATAATTCTAGTTTAAAGATTTATTTTTATTGTTTTTGACAGAGAAAAACAGAGACAGATAGAGACAGAGAGAAGGGGGAGGGCCCAGAGCAGTCTCTGTAGTTGTATATCACCAGTTTTTGACATGGTTTCATTTCACACAGGTGGGTGGGGGCTACACAGGGCAGGAACCAGGCCAGGGATCTCCAGCATGGGATTCGGGCCCCCTCAAGCCAGAGACCAAGCGGCAGGGGGGGGGGGGGGCACGTGAAGGATTGAAAGTGTCATAATTTTAATATTGGAGAATATGTATCCTCACCTTGATGTCACAGGCTTGTCAGTTTTGAAGACATCTGATTTGTTTGTATCTCTTAGTTAGGCAGGTTATAGCGGGTGCAAGGGGAGACTGTCTATTGGTGTGTATAAAACCCATGTGAAAGAATAAATACCAATGCATTAAGCATACTTGTTGGATAAGTGGGATATTTTATCATTTAAAATGTTCTCCTTCTATCCATATTTTCTAATACTGAGTTTTCATCAGCAAAATCACCTTTAATTTAGGAAAAATAATCTTAATTAAAATTCTAGTTAGTGTTGATCTTGCTGATATTTGCTTATTCCCATGAGATTTAATAAAAGCAGAAATTTTGAAACTCATGCCTTATCCAAAATGAACACATTTTCACTTGTCCTTTGACAAGATTTATGATTACAATGATCTTTTATTCTTCAGCTCAGATAAATATCTCCATTCAATAAATATGGCAGAGAAAATTCACAGAATTTTCTGTAAAATAAATATGCTTAGAGATGAAACAAAATATTGCTCAGGTCATTAAAGTTTTATTATTTGTAACTTGTATTGTACTGCCAAACTGGAGACAAAATAAAAAAATTAAATCAGATTTGAGACAGTACTATTAAGGCCTGGGCTGGAAAATAACCTATCACTTTCTCAAGACATTAAGTTGTTGGCAAAAAACCAAATTCCTATACAGGTAAAGCAATGAATGTAAATGAGAGAGCTTTTATTCATGATACAATTTAGCTCTAGTCCTACTTTCCTTTATTCTCAAAGAAAACTGTGAAGGAAGTTTTAATATTCATTTATCAACTACAAATACTGTAAGCTGTTGTCTCCAAGTTTTCTCTGCAATTCCTACTGGGGAAAGAAACCCTCCCCCCACCCTGCCGTATACTCAGTGACTGTGTTCTTTTATTTCCCCACTACCATATAATTACAAGAATTTGAAATATTCTATAATGTCACAGCATTGGGAGCTGGTTAGTGAAATCCCTAGGGATTAACGATACACTGTTAATAATATACTTGAATGAGCCTCAGATGGAATTATACAATGAAGATATTTTACAACCAAAGAAACCTGAAAGATCAACTACCCTTCATCTGTCATTTTACAGTTGAAGAAATAACTGGAGGCCTAGCTAGATCAAGGGTCACAAAGCTAATGATCAGCAATGGTAAGACTAGAACCCAGGCCTTTTGTTTCCTGAACTAGCACATCTTTTCTAAACCTTCAAGCTTAAAAAGATTGAAGAAAAACTGCATCTTCATCTAATTTCAATTTCCTTGGATTCAAAGGTATTTGGAGCCATTTTTCATCCCCTCATGATTTCACTATTAAAGTATTTTTTCCAAATAAAATTTCTGGTATATATTTTTATTCATTTATTCAATAATTTGGATTAGGGGAGGTCAGGATGGCTTGGTGGGTTGAACACTCGCTTTGCAGCCCCAGGGACCAAGGATCAAGTCCTGACCCCAGCCCGTGCAGACCCATATGCTGAACTACCGGTAAGGCATGCTTCTCATGTAGGATGCCCCCAATATTGTTCTCACCCTTCAGTTTGGGCCCTGGCTCAAGGGTGTGTGCCTCCCTTGTGGGAGGCTCCCAGCCCAGTTCCCACCCTGCATGGCCCCTGCCCACCTGCGTGGAATGAAACCATGTTAAAAACTGATGACATTCAACTATAGAGATAGCTCTTGGCCCTCCCCCTTCTCTCTGTCTCTGTCTCTATCCCTCTTTGTTTCTGTCAAAAACAATAAAATAAATCTTTAAAAACAAAATAACAATTTGGATTATTCTTATGTGCCAGGCACTATTTTTATTGCATGTTTAAGCAATGGGTCAGGGTTCTCCAGAGAAACAGCACAAGGTGTGTGTGTATGCATGTGCACGTGCATGTGCGGAGAGCGAGGGGTGGGGGCAGAGACAGAGAGGCTGATTTTAAGGAATTAGTTTACATGATTGTGGAGGCTTGGCAAGTCCTAAATGTGATGGAGTAGGCCAGCAAGCTGCAGACTCAGGGAAGAGTGGCAATTCAAGTTCACAGGCAGTCTGCTGACAGAATTCCTTCTTGCTTGGGGAGGTCAATCTTTGTTCTGTTAAGACCTTCTGCTGATTGGCTGAGACCCAAGACATTACAGAGAATAAACTGCTTTACTTTACTCAAAGCCCATAGGTATAAATGCTAAACTTATCTATAAAACATCTTCATGGAAACATTCAGAATAATGTTTGACCAAATATCTGGGTACCATGGTTCAGTCAAGTCAATGCATATTAATAAAATTAACCATTGCAAGCATGGCCTCCAATTAAATTAGGTCAGTAGCTGTCTTTAAATCAAAGTGAGGTTCAGTTTTAAACCACAAGAACAAGTTTCTGATTTGTTTATTGTGGATAATCCCTAACTGGATAACTAACTGGTAAACTCATTCTCTTGGACCTACCAACATCTAAGAGATTATTTAGTTACCTTGTTGTACATGGAAGTATCCTAAGGAACTGTAAATTTTCTTTAATGTGTCTTGCAACAAACTCCAGGAAAGTTCAGAGACCCATGAAAATTGGCAGCAGGGGGAAATTATAATCCAGCAGACTTGTTATAAAGCACCTTCCAAATGGCAGGTAAAGTGATGACCTAGTGACTCCTAACTCCCCAAACAGAACTAATCCTTGCATGGGAATTAGACATCCACAATGCCTAAGAGCATGACAGTTTAATGCCTGGCAAAAGGCCTGTAATTGAGACAAAGTACCCAGTAGTATTCAAGAACTTGATGAGAAAGTAGAGGGAGAAAGGGCAATCCAGGGATGAAGCTCTCAGAGTAGCCCTGGCTTGTTTGACTTATAAGGATACCTGGCCATTTCAGACCGTGTGAGGCTGGAAAGCAGCCACAGATCAGATGATGAACACCTACAGGAAAGAAGATGAAAAAGATGTGCGTTTCTCTCCTTCTAGCTCCATCTACATAAAGGAAAGACTGGGATTCTAACCTGAAACTCCAGCCTAATTATATAAATTTCTTCAGTAGTACTTATGTGCAAAATATGAATTGCCTATCTCTGTAAACAACTTTTAGCCTACTGAAGTGATAATGTGACTTTAATTCCCAAGTAATAAATAATTTTCACCTTTAGAATATGATTTAACTAAATATAAACCACATACTAAATGATATTGTATGTCAAAATGTTTCTAGACTCTTGGAAATGCTAATTAAACATAGATTAGTATCTGTTTTTATGCCCTGTTAAGAATAATCTTTCCCCTTGGGTTGGAAGAGCACAGCAGGTCATCCTGTTCAAAATACTCCCTTAAGCAACATAAAAGAATGTCGTTATTCACACTATATTCTAAAGTTTATCAGAACCAAGACAGCTTAAGTGTCATATGATCGCTTTGAGCATTAGCAGTATAATAAAACAATAATTAGTCCTCCAAAATGACTTGTTGAAATAGCTTATCTTTATTGATGATCTCTATTCATTCATGAATAATGAGACACTCTAAGATAACTAGATGTTTTTAATGCAAAAGATGTCAAGACGAGTAATAATCTGAGACTGTAGAAAGCATTAAAATTTAGAAAAAAAATTCTTGATTTGTGTGAAAATTTTAATATCTCAAATATCAGTTGGTGACTCTTGGAAAAATATGTATTTCTATTAGGAAAATCTGTTTTTTATTCTTTACTTTTCAACAAAGTTTTGAAGTCTTGATCTTGTCAGACCCAAGCTCATAGATTCAGTTGGAATACATTCAATGGGCATAATGTTTTTGTCACAATTCATTGTCATTGGTATAAATACATATGCACTTCAAAGTATCGGTTTGTTTTTTTTAATATTATGACCCAAGTTCTCAGAAATATTTTAATTTTTTATCACTTTGTTCTTGGAAATTTAATCAGGACCCTCTTAAATTAATATTTCTTATTTTAAATTTAAATGAAGTTAATAGACTTCTAAGAGTTTTGTTCATATACATTCATTAATAGAAGAAGGCTTATTTGTATAAAAATCCTACTTTTAAAGTTTTGGAAGTATTCAGTTACTCACAGAAATATCAATTATTATAATTCTGGCTCAGTGGTTAAAACTAGCTTGCAATAAACATGAAAGATTATTCTTGTTTAAAGAATAATGTGGATAAACACAAAGAAAATTCTGACTGTACATGCAGCCATTTAAAACTAATTTTTGGATTTCAATCTCAAAAATAATGATTGCATTAATATTTTGAATTTCTTTTAATTTGAGATGTATATAAATTGAACTATAAAACTTCTCTTGAGCCAATGGTTAATAAACTAAGAAAAACTGTTACAAAGTTTTTTCTTTTTTCAAATTTTTGAATAAAAACTTACTTAAGTTAAATGAAGAAGAAACTGAGGTAAAGCTAGAAGTTCTGGTGTGCAGGAATTGGCATTAATATCGCTTGGGTTAAAGTTAAGTTTCCTCTGTGCCTCAAGAGTGGCACTGAAGAATCATCCTAGAAATTCAAATAGCATGCTCTCATCCCTTTCCAATCTAGATTGCATAGTTAAGTAGACCTTCAAAAAGTATTTTCATTCTTAATTTAAACACACACACACACACACACACACACACACACACCCCACACACTCCTATAACCTTGCAATCCTCTTCAATTACTGCCCTTTATATCCAAATTCTTTGTTTCTAAATATAAAGAAAATATTTAAGTGCTTATTTCATTTGATTTCTCATCAAATTTCTCACCACTGCTAACCGCTCCCTTTTGCTAACACACTTGATTTCCGTGACCATTTAGTCTATTGCGTTATCTTATCTATCGGGTTATTCATCGGTCTTATTGATACAATTCTAATCTCATGTCTGTATTTGAAATTCTGAATACTTCATGATTTTCCCTTCTCATTTACACTGTTAGTTTTTATCATATGATGATCACTTCCAAATTAATATCTCTAGAATACATATCTTCTGCTCTCCAAATTTATGTGTACAATTGACTACTATGAATTTCTTATTAAAGCCTCAAATATTTTAGTCTAAACATTCTCAAAGTATCATCTCCCTCCAAACATTATAATTACTCTTCCTCTTACATACGGCCATCTTAAGGCAATATAAAAGCACAAGCTCAAAATGTGGATGCCACCTTTTAATTTCCCTCACCATCAGCCCATACACTTAATCTTTCTCTGCCCCTTACTTAAAATCCCACATTGTTAATACTGCCGTTCTTATTTCTCTTTCTTTTTAATTATAGTACTTTTTTACCATATAACCTATCAAATATTTTACTTACTAATCATGTCTATTATCTGTTTTCTCTTTCTAAAGAATAAGTTCTATGAGTTTAGAGATTTTTGTCTTGTTCACAGCTAAAATAGTATTTTCACATAGTAAAATCTCTATAAATATAAATTCCTTATCAACTAAACCAGTTCTAGGTTTCCTTTTATATAATATTTTACCACTTGATTGTCAGATGCTTTTCCCACTTCTTTGAATGTGTAGTAAGTTTTTATTAAATGATGAACGTTATGGATAATACAGAGGGTGGTCAAGAAATTCATAAAATAAAGGGGAAGAAGGGTTAAAAAACTATTATTTTTCCTTTTCAATATATTCACTCTTAACCCTAATACACTTGTCAGATCTTTTAATAAGTTTATTTATACCCTCAAAAAAATGTTTCATTTTTTTCTCCAATTGAGGCTTTAACCCCTTCATCATCTGTAAATATCTTCTCTCAAAGCTATTTTTCCATATTTGGGAACAAATAATAATCAGATGGTGTTACATCTGGACTGTAAAGAGCATGGTTTAATGTTTGGAAGCCACAGCCCTGAAAAGTAGCCAATGCAACACTGTTCTTGTGCACAGGCACATTGTCGTACAAAAACAGCACTCCATTGGTCCATTTTTCTCTTCTTGTTTCCTTCACTGATTTTTTTAAGTGTTTCAGCAGACTGGAATATTACTCTCCAGTAATTGTGACACCCTTAGCCTTGTCATCAAACAGCAAGATACCCTCAGTATTCCAAAAAACAGTAGCCATGATTTTTCCAGCCAATTGAGACATCTTAAACTTCTTAGGGGATGGCATGCCCTTCCCATGCCACTACATGGAATCCTGTTTTGATTCTGGTTCATAATGACGAATCCAAGTTTTATCTTCAGTGACAATCTAGTTTAGCTTCATATTTGTAGTCTCTGCAGAGACCTAAAAACAGTCTGACTTTTGACATCCTTAGGTGCTGATGGAGAATATTCAGAATTGTTGTAGGTGATACTTTCCACCATTTCTGGAAGCTACTTTTATTCAAGCTGGTATCTTCCACTACATGTTTTCAAATTTGGACAATGTCTGAAGAAGTGGCCTCAAAAGGGCGTACAGGACAGAGGACATCTTCAATAGATGCTCTGCCTTGCTTGAAAAGGCTTTGTCATTTGTAAAACATGGATTTCCCAGGGCAATAGTCCTTATAAACTGCTAACAACTCTTCCAAAATGATTTGAGGTGTTTGCCCTTGTTTTGTGAGAAACTTAATGATGGTGCAAAATTCAATATTATCCACACTTGGGGTATTAATGTTTAATGTGCTTCTTTGGCAATTCTGAAAAGAACACAGATTCAAGTAGGCGGAATTTTGGCACATACACTAATAATAATATACTAACACAATCAAACTACCGGTATGTGCATTAGTACCCCTACCTCTCTGATAACCCTCTCACTCCCCCACCCTAGCCCTGTTCTGCAAATTTCTTGACCACCGCACATAATTGCAGAGGCTCTGCATGATATTGTTCTCTTTAAAGATATTTGAGCTTTGTTATGGCAGGCACTTAAGTTACTACAGATTTACCTTATTTTGATGAGGTCTGTTTTTAGGCTTTGTCAAGATTATCTATTCTACTTTTGTTTTTATTCCTAAGAAATGACACCTGCTCAACAGTGTGGCCTTTCTGGGATGCCTTCACTCAGATTTGCTTGCATTCTAACATTGCCATGCCCTGAAATGACCCTTTAGCTCTCAGCCTCCCTGGAAAGGCTCTCCTCCAAGCCCCCTGGAAGTTCATCCTTCACTTGCATAATTCAAGAGTTGACCACAGACCTGAGAGGACTCCTCAGATTTCTTTGGCTTATTCTTTGCAGGGCTCCAATTTTTGGTGTCCTACATCCAACTGTCAGCCAACTTAGCAGCCAGAAATTTATTCTTCCTTTGATAAAACTGATGCTCTCTCTTTCTCTCTCTGGGTTCTCTCTCCCTACACAATAGCCTGAAAAATGTTCACTGAGATTTCTGTGTGAATCTGGATCTTACCCCTCATGCTTCCCCTTTACAAATATTGTAGCTAAGCATTGAGGTGCTATCCAATGTCTGCATATATTGTTTTATATATTTTGTCCAGGTTTCATAGTTATTTATACTGGCAGGATATATCTAATATCAGTTATTCCATAAGGGCCAGAGATAGAAATCCAACCAATACATTTTTTACTGAATTAATCATCAAATCCTATTGATTCTCTTTACTTAAAATTCCTTGAATCTATCTTTTCTTTTTCCCTACTCCTTGTACATTACTTTAGGCCACCATTACCTCTAGTCTAGCTTATTATTATAGTGCTTTGACTTGTCCCCAGTCCTGTTTCACTCCAAATCACTTAATCACACTTCAGTGAGTGTTCTGTTTCTGAAACTTCAAAAAAAGAAATGAGAAAAACAATACCTTTTGTGATCACAACAAAAACAATAAAATACCTAGAAATTAACTTAACAAAGAATGTATAGGACTTATACATGGAAAACTATAAGACACTATTAAAAGAAATTAAAGAAGACACAAAGAAATGGAAAGATATTCCATGTTCATGAATTGGAAGAATCAACATAGTTAAAATGGCAATATTACCCAAAGCAATAGACAGATCTAATACAATTCCCATCAAAATCCCATAGAAATTCTTTCAAGAAACAGATTTTAAAAAAATCATCAGATTCACATGGAACCACAAAAAATCTTAAATCGCCAAAGCAATCCAAAAAGAAAAAGGCTGGAGGCATCACACTACCTGACTTTAGTCTGTATTACAAGGTATCAATAATCAAATCAGCTTGGTATTGGAAGAAAAATAGACATACAAACCAATGGAACAGATTGAAAACCCAGAAATAAACCCACAAATACATGGACAGATAATTTTTAACAAAGGAGAAAAAAAATGTACAATGAAGAAAAGAAAGCCTCGTTAGTAAATGGTGCTGGAGAAATTGGAAAACCACATGCAAAAGAACGAATCTGGATAGTGAACTGTCACTGTACACCAAAATTAACTCAAAACGAACTAACTGCACATAAGACCTGAAACAATAAATTGCATAGATAAAAACATCGGCACTAAGCTTATAGACCTTGTTTTTGTTGTTGTTGTTGTTGTTTTAAGGTTTATTTTATTGTTTGAGAGAAGGTGAGAGAGAGACAAAGACAGAGAGAAGGCGGAGAGGGCCCAGAGCAGTCTACATAGTTGTACATCATTAGTTTTTTTGACACAGTTTTATTCCACACAGGTAGATGTGGGGCTGCATGGGGCAGAACTGAACTGGGGGCCTCCTTTATGGAAGGCAAGAACATTCACCACCACTCTGGTGGTTACCAGTTGTGCTGCAGTTCAGCTTGTGGATATGTGTGAGCTGGGACATGCATTCAATTTCTGGACCTGTGGTTTCTTTTTTTTTGAATATATTTTATTATTTATTTTTGACAGAGAGAGAGAGAGAGAGAAAGAGAAAGAGAGAGAGAGACAGAGAGAGAATTGAACTGGGGGAACTCCCCAGTTCAGCATATGGTTTCGCACGGGCCGGGACGGGATTTGATCCCCGGTCCCCGGCGCTGCAAAGTGAGCGCTTAACCTACTGAGCCACCCCGGCTTCCCCTGGACCTGTTGTTTCAAGGCAAGCACTCAACCTGTTGAGCTATCCTGGCATACCTTGTGTTGATTATTTTTTAGTGTTTATATTATACATTACAGCTCTATGGAAAATCCTCCAATGGCTCCTTATTGTCCTCAGGATCAAACCCAAACTTCTTGGGTTCCCCTGTAGCCCTATCTTTCCCTGCTGCCCCCATCGTTTCCCCTTCCCTCTTAACATATAATGTAAATTACCTTTAGTTCCTGGACATTCACGGTGCTTTCTCACCTCCATGCTCTTGCACATGCTTCTGTACTCTACCTGAAACAATCCCATATTTGAACTAACTCCAGCTACCCATTCACGTGCCATGTTTTCTGGAATGTCTACAGTGATTTCCCTGGGTTGGATTAGGGGCCCCACATGTGTGCACTTGCATTCTTCACTTTCCCCAATCCTCATTTCTACTGCACCGTTTTATAATGACCTGTTTACTTTTCTGTACTCCCATTAGATCATAAGCTTCTTGGAGCAAGCCCCAAGTGTTATTCATTGTTTTATTTCTATTTACTAGATTACTGAATAAATATTTATTAAGTTAATGCATGCTAATTTTTAGCAACTTGCCTGACAAGAATATGTTCCTTCTCAATTGATAATATATCCCCATTTTGTGCAATAAACAAATAAATACATAAATATACCTACCTTCAAGAGCAAATAAAATATTATGAAGTCAAAGGACACATATTATAATAATAAAAGCACAACAGTAAAATTATACAGAACAGAATGAAAAGCCTTGGTAGATCTGTGTCAGATAACTGAATATACCTCCATATTTTGGTTTTGTGGTATATAGACAAAGTAAACACAATCTTAAGAAATTATCCATCAAAACTAATGTAATTGCACATAGATAATGTATTATAAAATTGTACACTTGAAATCTATATAATTTTACTAACCAGTGTCACACCAACACATTTAATAACAAAAAAATTTTTAAACTAATATCTCTACAATTATGTCATTTCTTAGCATCTTTAGATCACTGCAATTTAATTAGAAGAGTTTAAAACTAGCTTATATTCTTCATTTCATAGGTGAAGAGCTGAGTTTGAAGGAAATAAAGTGACTTTCCTGTATTCCTAGTTAGCTGAATGGTAGCACTAGTCCAAGTCTCCTGTACTCTTTCAATTATCTTCAAATTTGTTATGCTCTGTGTGAAAGAAACATTGACCACCACCAGCTTTTACAAAAGTGCTAGTATGTGGCAAAGGAAACAACTCCCTTAAACCCCATATTTATCTCTTAGAACCCAGTTATATAACTATGAAAAAAGTAACCACAAACACATTAGAGGAACTGAAGATTGGGTGGGTCAGAACAAGAAGGCTCCCATGAGGTGTCAAAAACTATGATAACATATTAACATGACCACTTGCAGTTAATTTGTAGTTAATTTATAATCTAATAATAAATACCATGGATATTTAATCCTGAACTCTCTAACAAGTGGCTTTTCTTTAAGAGAGAATTTCCTCTTTGGTTTCTATTAGATTTTAATGAATAATGCATGTTGGAGTCAAAGATATATGTTCAGTTGAAACCAAGAAGAGAACTACTGACTTCTTTCCATCAGGTAGAGATACTGAAAGCCACAAGAGTATACAGGTAAGAAACTCCTATTTTCTAAACACATTCAACAAGTGCTTTACAGTGGCCTTAAATCCTTCAAGAAACTAGGTGGGGTAACTTCTGAATAAAAATGTAAATGAGTTCCTGTTTTGTTTTTAATAAATGACTAGCCAAAATCAAATACTTGAGTATATAATATGAGAATCAGTTAAATTTTAATAACATTCCTTATATTGTGATTCAAATATCTAGATGCTAAAAAATTGTCTATTAGAAAATATTTCATACATGGCATTAATAAATTTTTTCAGAAAAATTCTGACTAATAAATTATTGAACTTATTTTCTGGTTTTACTGTATACTTTCCCAGTGGAGCTCATATAAGAACGGTCATATTTTTTTCTCCCAACATACCAATAAGCAGTATTGAATTTATTTATACTTTACAAATAAGAACAGTTAAGTATTTGGGGTTTACATTCCTTATTTAGCATCATAAAACCATTTAGTGCCAGACTGAAGAATGGAAGGAGTATCTGAAATTAGGCTGACAGAAGCAGTCCAGTTCGGAAGACAGATATTCACTTGGTATTACCAGCATGGGGTTCTGCCCAATAGACAGGAGTATCCCCTGAGTACTTTTGATGTGTGGAAACTATGCTAATCCATTTACAAGCATTAAGGCATTCGATCTGTCATCATCTTCATTTTATAGATAAGGAAACTGAGGCATACAGAGTTTAGTACTTTGCCTGAGATTTACATCCAGCAAGCAGTAGAGCTAGGACTTAAAGCTAGGCAGCCTGACTCCAAAATCCTCACTCTTAATCACTACCCCAGTCTAGCTATCTACATACCCTACCTTTCTATTTTGCCTCACAAATGTGGCCTTCATGAGAGAACAAGTTCTTCCTCAATTTCCATTTTATCATCACCTCATTCACCAAGAACCAATAAAACAGCTGAACATGTTTTCTTTTATTAAAATTAGTTCAGTTAGGGTAGCAAACTCTCTAAAACTCAAAGCTACCAATTAAATAAGTGGGATCCTTGCAGGAAATGTTTGTTTGTCCCAAGAGAGTCATTATAACCCTCCTAGCTTAAGCAAATGATACAGTGTATGCTTCTGAGGGTCCAACATAACACACATGTCAGCTGCCCCAACCAGTATTCACCAGAGAATGCCATGTATCCAAGGCCTTATGCTCATGTTTTAAAGTGTACTGACTGATATTAATATTGTGGTACTGCCAAAAATTAAATTCCAAATACTTAGCCCAGACAAATGGCTTTCATCAGCTCCACAAAGCTCAAGAGATATTTTATCAGCCACCGATCAATGGAAACAGCAGGACCCTATACAAACACATGACAGAATGCATGCAATGTCCTTCATTCAAGACTACCCCAGGGCAGAAAACCTCCAGGAGTAGAGGCAACACATAGGCATTCATGGTAGTAGTCCAATGAGTGGAGGTGTCTTTAAAGGTGAAGTCCTAAATATATCAAACTGAAAATCAGATCCTTATTTAGCGTGACATGTGTGTATATTGCTGTAAGAGATATTAATAACTTACTCATGTGAAGGTCCTGTCAACTTACTTTTAAACTTTAATAGAGTGAAGGACAAAAATCATGTGACTTCTCAACTGTGCTTAGTTCTGTATAGATAAAATGGCTTTTGTTTGGAATCACGGTGAAGGAAGAGGGAACGGCATCTGCAAACCATGAAGCTATTAAACAAATTTGTTTCCCAAGTACTTGAGGTACTCTTAGTCCTAATTAATGCCTCTTGCAAAAGCAGCCTCATAGCCAATGTTCCCTTCCTAATCCAAGCCATATGCTCCCTCCTTCTTATATCGATACAAATGGAAATCAGTGGTGTTTTTTCACTGAATATTTCTATTACAAAAATGTTCTTTCCAGGCTGATGCTCTGTGCTGAGATTAATGGGTGAGAAAATCCCTCTGTGGAAAGTTTCCCACTTTTTTCCTCTTCTTGTAGCTCACATGCAGAGGTGAGGCCCTATGTGTGATTTTCAAATGTTGCATTATTTTGCCTGTATTAGAAGTAAAGCTTTTACAAAGTAGCAGTTTTCACATAAAAAAACAGGTAAATTAAAAAGGCCATAACTGAATCCAATATACAGCCTATGATGATGAAGCACAGTCATTACATGTCTCATAAGGAGCTTTACAGTTTACAGTGTGATTCAGAAAATAACTCATTTTCTTTCAGAAGCTAATAAATTATCAAGCTTGTCTACCCCACCACCCATAGGCCGCATGTGGCCCAGGACAGCTTTGAATGCAGCCAAACACAAATTTGTAAACTATCTTAAAATATTATAAGAAGATTTTTGCAATTATTTTTTTTTTTGGCTCTTTAGCTATCATTAATGTTAGTGTATTTTATTTGTGGCCCAAGACAATTCTTCCAATATGGCCCAGGGAAGCCAAAAGATTAGACACCCCTGGATTATATCAAATTCCTTAACCATCTCTAGTTACAATTCTATATCTATTTTCATTATATAAATGAATGCAGTAAAGATAGAGATAGATACATGAGATTTCAAAGTTGGAAGAGATCCTAGTGACCAGCAAGCTGAGTGGTTGTTGAGTCTCAGTTGTTCCTTCTCAGAGAAATTACAATTCAATTGACCAGATGTGGAGGATGCCAGGATGGTTCAGTGGGTTAATCACTCACTTTGCAGATCCAGGGACTGAGGATTGAATCCCTGCCCTGGTCCGTGCAGACTCATATGCTGAACTGGTGTGTGCTTCCCATGTAGGAGGCTCCCAGTTTGGTTCTCTCTCCTTCCCGGTTCAGCCCCTGGCTCAAGGTGGCATGCCTCCCATGCAGGAGGACTCCAGCCCAGTTCCTGCCCTAAGTGGCCCCTGCCCATCTGTGTGGAATGAAACTATGTAGAAAACTGATGATGTACAACTATGGAGACTGCTCTGGACAACCCCCCCCCTTCTCTCTGTCTCTGTCTCTTTGTCTCTGTCTCTCTCCACCTCTGTCAAAAACAATAAAATAAATAATTTTTAAAAATCTTAAAAAAAAATATTGACCTGAGGTGGACCTGATGAAGCCAGATATATTATTTCTCAAAAGCACTTTCAGTGACTCTGATGTGTGCCCTAGCTTGAGAAGCACTGATCTTGTCCCCTCTATCTCTTTTGGATCAATGATATTACTATATTTTTTTTATTCAATGTCTATAGACAGTTGTTTATGGCAGACAGGTGACCATAACCTCTAGACCCTCACACCTATGCATTTTCCTCTCCCTTATATCATGTACCTCTATAATCCTTGCTTTTTAAAATATAAAATCAGTTGGATAAATATATCTGTAGAAATAAAACAAAACCCAGACCTACTCTCCTATGCTTCTCTTTTCAAGGACTTCTTCCCTATCTTCTATTTCTCTGTTATTGCAACCTTTCCAGAATACTAGCTATAAGTTAGTACACTCATTGTTGCTATATAACTCCACAATTAAAATGAAAAT
The DNA here is from genome assembly GCA_004027555.1 of Craseonycteris thonglongyai. Lineage (NCBI taxonomy): Eukaryota > Metazoa > Chordata > Mammalia > Chiroptera > Craseonycteridae > Craseonycteris > Craseonycteris thonglongyai. The sequence continues at coordinate 3,279 of PVKE010023973.1, read as the reverse complement.
ATTAGTAAACTATTCCAAAATTTCCAAAATAAAAAGTACTGCTTTTAACAATGCAAAACACAAAGAAATGATTCCTATTGGTTCCTATACTAAAATCATAACAGCAGACAAATAAGCACACTGTACTTTCAGTGTCCGACATAGATCATCTCATTGTATCCTCACAACTTTATGAGGGCACTGTGCTATTAATCACACTTCACAGATAAGAAAACTGAGCCACAAAATACAAGTAATTACCCCAAGAAAACGTCCCCAATTTAAGTAATTTCACATGGCTAGGAACTTGTAGTCTGTCAGCTTAGTCTCATAAATTACTGTGTGAAACCGCCCTTGAAAAGTACCTTTCGATTTTTAATCATGATAAACTACTATTTACAATTTTACTCATCTCTCATATAATCTCATTTAAACATGACAAGATTGATTAGCAACACTACTTAGTTGAACAGACACCAAGGCTGAGGGAACACCCACTGTTCTCTGTGATAGTAGGTGGCTACACCCAAATTTGAGCCTTTGTTTGTGACATGTGCAGTGCAGTGTATTGCACTCAATCCATCACACTGCTTTACTTCCGAACATTTTTTCCATGGCCCCGATGAGCATTTCTTATGAATAGTCCTGCTAGGAAAATAGTATAAAACTGACTACAAACAGCCAAAAACAACTGTCTTGCCATTCAGATTTAATTGTTGGCTGTACTCAAATTCATGGGTACACAAGGAAACAAAATACATTGCAGCAAATCTCCCCAAAGATTTTGTTGTCCATGCTTTTCTTTTTATTCACATAATGTGTGTTTACTGAGCTGCAGTAAAAGATGCATGGGCCATTTTTATTTGGAGAAAGGCGGTAACACCAGCCAAGCAGGAGGATCCATCCATGACCAGAATGCAATGGCCCTCATTATCTTCCAACTCACTCCTAAATGACTCACAGAGAGCTGGCAGATGGTGTTTTCTCTCGCCCCTTGCCTTGCACTTATGTAATTATTTTAACTTAGTTTTTGTTCTGCTACCATGATGCCTAATAGGCAACTATATTTAGAAACTAGTTACTTCCTCTCATATTGACTAGTATGTTTGGAAAATTTCTCAGGCTCTAAGTTCTGGATCAAGTGAGGGTAGAAAATAATGATGTTAAAAAAAATTATTGTTAATAATAATATACATTTACTAGATACATACAATATGTCAGATAGTAAGCCAATTAATTTGCATGCATTCCTCATTTAGTAGTACAATGATTCACAAATGGGAAGGCTAAGGTTTAGAGAAGTTAAGAAACATACTCTGGGTTAAAGAGCTAGTAAGTGGTGGAGGCAAAAAATTCAAATCAAGTTCCTGTTCTTAATTTTTATGCAACACTTATTTAGTAGCAATTACTAGCTCTAACACTTATATACAAATAAATAAAAGTAACTATTTTCAGATTCTATGTATACAAAACCTTATATATAGATTCTACATATAGAAAACCCTAAAGACTCCACAAGAACACTATTCAAAACAATAAATATAATAAAGTTGCAGGATATAAAATCAATATACAAAAATCCATTTAGTTCTTATATACTAAAAATAAAGTATCAGAAAAAGAAATGAAGAAAACAATCCTATTTACAATTGTAACAAAAATGATAAAAATGCATAGGAATAAACTTAGCAAAGTAAATGAAGAATCTGCACACTGAAAACTACAAGACATTGCTGAAACGAATTGAGGAAGATATAAAGAAACAGAGACATTTTATATTCATGGATTGGAAGAATTAACATTGTTGAAATGGACTTGCTACCTAAAGCAATATACAGATTTAATGCAAGCCTAATCGCAATGGCATCTTTCACAGAACTAGAAAAACAACAACAACAAAAAATTCTCATATTTGTATGGAACCTCAAAAGACTCTGACTAGCCAAAGCAATCCCAAGAAAAAAAGAACAAAACTAGAGGTATCATACTCCCCAATTTCAAATTATACTAAAAAGCTACAATAGTCAAAACAGTATGGTATTGGCAGAAAACTAGACACACAGAACAATGGACTAGAACTGAGAGCCCCCAAAAAGACCCACACCAATACAGGCAACCAATTTTCAACAAAGTAGACAAGAGCATGTAGAAAGAAAAGACACTTCAATAAACAGTGCTGGGAAAATTTAAAAGCCACATGCAAAGGAATAAAACTGGATTGCCATCTGACGTGATATACAAAAATTAACCCAAAATCAATTAAAGACAATATAAAACTAAAATGATAGAATATATAGAAGAAAACATAAGTGCTAAATTTATGGATGATGGTCTCAGAAGATTTGTTTTGTTTTAATATTTATTTTATTGGTTGAGAGAAGGTGAGAGAGAGAGCACATGCATGAGAGAGAAACATATAGACAAATGGGTGGAGGGCCCAGAGCAGTCTCCATAGTTGTGCATCATTAGTTGTGACATAGTTTCATTCCACACAGGTGGATGTGGGCTGTACAAGGCAGGATCCAAACTGGGGGCCCCCTGCATGGGAGGCAATAACCTTTACCAACATGCTATCCCGGTGGTTACCAGTTGCCCCTCAGTTCAGCATATGGGTTTGCACAGGCTGGGGCTGGAATCCAATTCCCAGACCTTGGGATCGCAAAGCAAGCACACAACCTGTTGAGGTATCCTGCTATCCTGTTTGTTTTTCTATCCTTTTTTCCTTTTTCTTTTCTTTCTTTTTTCTTTTTTTTTTTTTTTTTTTTTTTTTTTTTTTTTTTTTTTTTTTTTTTTTTTTTTTTTTTTTTTTTTTTTTTTTTTTTTTTTTTTTTTTTTTTGGTCATTCTTTACTTTTTTTTTTTTTCCCAACTTTTTCTTTTATCTTTCAGAGGGTTTTTGTGAACTTGACCTCCAAGGCAAGGGAAATAAAATAAAAAGTTAATGACTAGGACTGCATCAAACACAAAGCTTCTGCAAACAAAAGAAATCATCAACAAAACAAAGAGGCAACCAATTGAATGAGAGAAGATATTTGCAAGTGATACCTCTTTAAAGGGGCTAATATCCAAAATATATATATTTTAAAAGCCCTCCTATAGCTCAACAATTTAATAAAAATAAAACAATCCAATTAAAAAATGGCAGGGGTGAGGTGGAACATTCTAAACAAATCTCAGCCACAGCCACTCCCCCACATAGGGAAGGTAGGCAGCCCTGGTCCAATGCCTGGGAGAGAGAATGTCCCAATTCTGGGACAAGGTCAGAGAAGGAGAGGCTCCCTAGATCCCTGCAGAGAAGACA